>CM036760.1:3892500-3957500 GCA_020796225.1 Arion vulgaris
TGTGGGTGGTGACAACGACCTGTAAAGGATATATCACGATTTTTGATTTTGTCGATATATTAATATGGTATCTATTACATACAACGTAAACATAAACAACTTTGTGGGATACAAACTCTTCTGTATTAAATCAATTACGTTCAGAACTCAATAAAGTTAACGGTATGTAAAGAGTTAACAAAGCGTCTACATCTTTTTCTTTCTGTTCTCAAATTCTGATTTGCCCAACAGGGTCAGGATAAGAAGTCTTATCAAAAACCTAGACTGAGTTTTCTTGCTGAATGCCTAACAGCGTCAGGATAAGAAGTCTATCAAAAACCTAGACTGAGTTTTCTTGCTGAATGTCTAACAGCGTCAGGATAAGAAGTCTATCAAAAACCTAGACTGAGTTTTCTTGCTGAATGAACTTGATCAACACCATCGCCCGTGTGTTGCTGGGACTTGCAAGCGGAGCAAAGAATAGTACTACTGTGAGCTACAAGATATGTCGTAAGAGACGACTGAGGTATGGGCATAGGGAAGTCAACCTAGTAAATAAAAAGCGTCACGGAAATCGGATGTTCTAGCCTACTTATAGGCGCATAAATTAGCGCAAAGTACAATCGCTCTTAGACTGATCACATGCAGATCATAAAAAGTGATTTATCAAGTAGTCGATATAGAACGTTTGAAGAAGAAGAAGAAGACTATTATTTAAAAAAAGCCAAAATCTTTTAACTGTTTGTGAATATTATTACACCATTCTTCCTATGAAAAAAAAACGTGTTAAATCAAAATTGAAATTTTCTGTAGCCAATCTGGGGCCGAATGGCTTGAAATTGAAAGGTGACAAGGGCTGTAATTTGCAGAAAAACGGTTGAAGTTTTAACTGAAGACGCAGGCTATTTTGAGTAAACTGTATTGATGACATTATCTAGGCGAGTCGTGACAGTATCTGACGTGAGTGCTGCATTATTTGCACCCTATCGCTAAACATCTCGGATGAGTGAGCAACGCGTTCTCCGTCCGGACCCTGGCGTGCCATTATTCACACATCGGACCTCGATATGATCCGACACGTGATGGAAATGATGCGCATTTGAAAGAGGGTCTCTGTGCCAACTGCTCACGCACGACGAGGACGATGAGATGAGATCCGATGCGGGGCAAGTGACGGCCACCAGGGTTAAGCATATTTAACAGCGTGTGAGCCCCCCGCCATCAGATCCTCACAGAAATGGCCGCCAGCAGAAGGAGGCAGGAAGGAGGTGTGAGAGGAGGACAGAAGACGGAAATCCGCACTCTGTTTTTATGCAACCTTTTACAGAATACTTCCAGAGGCAGGAAAATAAATTTTAATAAATATTGCAGACGGAGAAACGTCTCCAGGCTATTTATACTCAGATACGCCTTGGTTTTCAATATGAAAATTATGACACAATCTAAAATTCGACATGGACTTCAACTTTCAATATCATTTTCCTGCGTTTCTGTCAAGATGCGCCCATTTGTGTCAGATGGGCTTCTGAAATGAATAACATAACATGGAAGATTATCAAAATACGATCCAATGATAGATGATAGATAGATAGACATATATATATATATAGACAGATGGATAGATATATAGATATATAGATAGATCGATAGGTAGATAAGATAGACATATATATAGACAGATGGATAGATAGATAGATATATAGTTAGATTGATGTATAGATAAATAGATAGATATATAGATAGATCGATAGATAGATATATAGATAGATAGATAGATAGATATTATATGAGATACATAGATATACATAGATAGATAGATATATATTATAATATATTTATATGTATATAGAATTAATAGACAAACAGATAGATAGAATATATGGATACATAGATAAATAGATAGATACACAAATAGATAGACAGAATATATATATATATATATATATATAGCTAGATAGATAGATGGATAGATAAATAAATATATAGATAGGTATATAGCTAGAAGATAGATCGAATATATATATATAAACAGATCGATAGAATGTTAGAATAATTGATTAGTTTTGATTCACTAACATCATTGCGCTCCAGGAAATAACAACGTGCTATCTTATCTTACACAGGAAAAAAGGGTTTATCTTATCTTATCTTACACAGGAAAAAAAGGTTTATCTTATCTTATCTTACACAGGAAAAAAGGGTTTATCTTATCTTATCTTACACAGGAAAAAAAGGTTTATCTTATCTTATCTTACACAGGAAAAAGGTTTATCTTATCTTATCTTACACAGGAAAAAGGGTTTATCGTATCTTATCTTACACAGGAAAAAAGGGTTTATCTTATCTTATCTTACACAGGAAAAAAAGGTTTATCTTATCTTATCTTACACAGGAAAAAGGGTTTATCGTATCTTATCTTACACAGGAAAAAAGGGTTTATCTTATCTTATCTTACACAGGAAAAAAAGGTTTATCTTATCTTATCTTACACAGGAAAAAAGGGTTTATCTTATCTTATCTTACACAGGAAAAAAAGGTTTATCTTATCTTATCTTACACAGGAAAAAAGGGTTTATCTTATCTTATCTTACACAGGAAAAAAAGGTTTATCTTATCTTATCTTACACAGGAAAAAGGGTTTATCGTATCTTATCTTACACAGGAAAAAAGGGTTTATCTTATCTTATCTTACACAGGAAAAAAAGGTTTTATCTTATCTTACAGAGGAAAAAAAGGTTTATCTTATCTTATCTTACACAGGAAAAAAGGGTTTATCTTATCTTATCTTACACAGGAAAAAAAGGTTTATCTTATCTTATCTTACAGAGGAAAAAAAGGTTTATCTTATCTTATCTTACACAGGAAAAAAGGTTTATCTTATTTTATCTTACACAGGAAAAAAAGGTTTATCGTATCTTATCTTACAGAGGAAAAAAGGGTTTAAAAGCCTAATGATTGACTTCATTGCACCGGGTTTTAACCCATACGGCTCGGTCCCTCTCCGCAGAAATGATACGCCACCTGCCGAGAGTATTGTACAAAGCACGAACTCCGTAGCTTCAGCAACAATCCTAGGGGTCTCTGGAAAAACTGCACTCGTGAACAGAATGGCGCGGTGCGGACTCGAACCAACGACCTTCGACTCACAAGGAAAAGGGCTTAACCACTAAGCCACAGAAACCCGCATCTTACACAGGAAGATACTAGAAGTATTGTTCGAAAAACGTATTACTACCGAAGGTTGCTGGCAATCTTCTAGAAATTTTATTTTAATAATAAATGATTTTTTTTTTTCCGGGAACAGCTTTCAAGTCTATTATCAATCTTCATTTGACAAGGATTCTTTTGTTTTTGCAACTTGATCACAATTTTTAAGAACGTTCTTTTTACCGTCCTTCTCCGATATGACTAGGAGCTGGGTCTCATTAAAGATTAAAGATTACTGAAAATAACTATCTCTGATTGGATGAAAAAAATCGTGCATTTCTGCTAGTAAAGGCGACCACGCACCTTTCCGTCAACATACAAACTGATTTTCAGAAAATGGCGGACAGTGGTTATGACAAACAAACTCAATCTGCCGTATGCAGTTATATTGCAGGTGCAGAAAGCTGAATTTTGTCGTGATTGATGTTCCCTTCGACATGAATTGTAATTCAAGTGATGAACAGTTTTGTGTTGCAGCTTTAGCGACGGCCATATGCATTTATGCGATGCAGGTTGCTTTTTGTGGCGGTACGGCTGTTTCGTTCTGGAATTAGTTCACACAGGAGACAGTTCACAGTTGTTAGCATTTCGTGTAATTTTGGTTGGCATAGGAACGGAGCAATTATGGGGTGACCCGTTGCAGTGAAGTTGGAACTGTATATATGAACTATGAACTATGAACTATGACAGCAACAGAACATACGTTTATGGATATTCATGACCGCCTGAGTTATCCAACATGCAGATGATGATGATGAAAATATACTTTGATATTTGAGGTTTCTTTATTTGCTCACCTTTGTTTCAATATTGACTCACTCTTCTTAGACAAAGGTGTAACAATTCATGTTGTCCAGAGATCTCTTGACCAGTGCCGGAGCTATGGACTTTGTGCTCTGTAAAATACTTTCGGCACGTGATGTGGCATTTCTGTGTAGAGTAGCATTCCCAAAGTGGGTGGTTCCGCCCCGTCCTTCCAGTGGGCGCTGAAGCGTTCTAGGGGGGCGATAGTGGTTTCAGAAGAATTTGGGGTGTATTCAGGCGATTAGGGATCGGTGACTCCTTAAAGAAGAAGTTAATAATAAATATTTTAAAATAAATTGTTTTCATATTTTTGCGATTTAATAATCATTTAAAATTTGAATTCTGCATTTAAATTTATCTTATGCCAGTCTTACACGATCCATTTTTTCATAAATTTTCTATTTCATGTATATAATAATTTTAAAATTGACTGTGCATTACAGCCATGTATATCAATTTTATATGTCAAAGAGACAATAGTGCATGTATATATGTGGGAGGGGGGCTTTAGCAAACTGTTATAATGTGGAGGGGTGGGGGAGTTATAAAGGTTATGTTGTGCAAAGTGGGCGGTGGATCGAAAAAGTTTGGGAATCTTTGGTGTAGAGGAATCTAGTCAATTTTGGAAACTTAGTATATTAAAGCCTATTGTTGTACTTTAAACACCTTTCTGACTTTTAAATTACCGTGCGATGTCTATTTCCTGGTACAGTCAGAAGAGTTTCTAGATTACTCAACTGATCTATTGTTTCTGAATATGGAATCATCATCAAGTAGCTTGTCCTGAGCAGAACTTTGCCAGCCCAACAGTCCTCCCAAATTTCTCTCTCTCATAGGCCAGTTGTCCTGCCTCTGCAGACGTCATGTTCAAACCATCAGTTACATCCTGAATCCATCTTCTCCATGGTCTTCCTTTTCTTCTTTTTGCCGGTGTGCCTCCTTCCATGATGGTATTCTCCAGACCTTCATGTCTTTTTATATGTCCAAAACACCTACATTTTCTCTTTCTTATTTGTAGTATCAGCCAGTTTTCTTTGATTTTAAGTTATTTCTGGAAAGATCTATTTGTTCTCTTCTCTGTCCATGATATACGGAGGACTCTTCTGTAACACTTATTTTAAAAGCACATATATGTTTTCCCACTGCCTTATTAAATGTCCATGCTTCGCAACCATACGTTGCCACTGGGAATATGCCTGTTATTAGTATTCTGAGCTTTGTTTTCCTATCAGTTCCGTTCCATACTGTTTTTAGTCGTTTAATTTTTTTAAATTGTAAAGCCATGTTGAAACCAATGGAATCACCATTTTATTTAATTTCAAAGTTATTAGTTATTGATGACTGAATCGACGTCATTGCAGTCCCGGCAGAACCATAGGTGCTCAGTTTCCTCCAATATATGTCGATGGGCATGCATACTGTAAGGTCATGTGGTTCGCTAGCTAAACACACTCTTCACTCTACCCCCCAGACACCCAGTTCTACGTAAACAACGGACAACTAAAAAATGCTTACATCGCTGGATCGATTCTTCTTCTTCACCTCTAGGGAAGCATAGGTCCGCAACCAAGACCTTCCAAGCCCTCTAAGCATAGGTCCGCAACCAAGACCTTCAAGCCCCTCTAAGCATAGGTCCGCAACCAAGACCTTTCAAGCCCCTCTAAGCATAGGTCCGCAACCAAGACCTTCCAAGCCCCTCTAAGCATAGGTCCGCAACCAAGACCTTCCAGCACAGAAGAGCGTCAACACCGGAGATGATAACAAACACCAGAGTCGGAGAATTGTGGAGATCCGTGATCCTACGCCAACCGACACGGCACATGATGATGATGATATGTAGAGATAAAGTGAAAACTAAACAAATCATGTTGCAGTCTTTGGCATATGGTCAAACGAGACAGTCAAACTGGCGCAGGCGGTGGTAGTTAGTAGTAAATGTGTTAATTTTGAGCTGACATTGGTTGAGAGCCTATGAGGACATTTATACATAAAGACACAACAAATGTGACCAGTTTTTAGGTTTTCTTATTTTTGTCCCCAGCAAAGTTGATCATATTGTGAGTTGTCGTAATTTCTTAGAATTGATCCTGTTCCACATTCGGACGCACCAATTTCCAATTTCTCCCACAAAACAAAATGATAATTTCACAATTCGGCGGCGTCTTCTATTTTTCATCTGCTGTCTTATCGGTGTGCTCGAAGGGAGTTGGAATGGGGGAGTGCAGAACTCGGAAAAATGATTGCTTCAATTGGAGTGACAACAAGATGTCACTGGGTGTTCGGTTGGCGCTGGAAAATGAAATCAATTTTTGAACTGTGGCGATATTTATCACGCAAGCTCCCACTCATCTCATCCGACCTCGCATGACAAAAATCAATGAGGTTCAAGAAGGATGTTTCGGCTGGGAGATGACCCCTTTGTGAGCGAATGGCTACAGTAATTAGTTTATGCTCAATATCGTCAGAAAGAAGTATTTGTATCGGGGTCAATAGGAAAATTGTCTTCTCTGTCAGCACAAGATTTACTGTAAAACTTTGATATTTTGTGACTAAATAAAATGTTAGCATAAGAGACGCTGGCGATGGATAGGACACACATTGAGAAGACCGATCGGAAGCATTGGAAGATGGGTACTGTTTTGGAACCCGCAGGGAAAGAGGAGTAGGGGAAGACCTAGACATACCTGGAGAAGAGAGCTTGGTGCTGATATTAAAAGGATAGGTAAAACATGGAGAGAACTGGAATGGATGGCAGGAGAGAGGAAGAGCTGGAGAAAGTTTGTCGTAGACCTGTGCTCCGTTGGAAGTTGAAAGATGAAGAAGAAATGTCAATGTGCCCTATTTTGTTTCAAATTTAGGCATATGTCTTTCTGATATTTTCTCACATAAAAGAATAAAACACATCTCAATAATCTTAACCCATTCGTCCCTCTAAGTCTGTTTACTATAAGTTTTAAGATGACTCAAATCCAATATACTAGATAATTCAGTATCATCATCAAATAGCTTGTCCTGAGCAGAACTTTGTTCTCTTTAACAGACATTCGGAACTTCTCTTTCTCATAGGTCACATGTCTCGCCTTTGCAGCCATCATGCTCAAACCATCAGTTACATCCTGAATCTATCTACTCCATGGTCTTCCTATTTTCTTCTTTGCTGGGTTGCCTCCTTTCATGATGGTCTTCTCCAGTCCTTCATGTCTTTTTATATGTCTAAAATACTTCTTCTTCTTCGATCAAGTTCTGCTATGCAACTACTCCGGTATGTGTCATAAACAGGGCGGTGCGCTTGAGGTATTCACCGGTGCCCTATAGTTTGTTTTGAAGAGTTATTAATGTTGATCGGATTTCCATTCTCGTACAGATCAACCAGAGCCAACTATAAACTTATGGGCCTGCGGACTCAGGTAATAATTATGGGAAATCAGACCACAACTACACCACGTGACATCGCATTCCAGTATTGGTGTATATAGACGAAATCATTTTGAAATCAACACAAAATGGTAAATAGAAGTTATATTATGCAACAAATTAAGTTTAACAATAAGGAATATCAATATTAGAATATTTTTCATCAAATAAATAACCATTAACTCACAAAATTGAGTAAAATTGCAAAAAAGCTTGCAGTGTTCTATCAAACATTTATATATTCCAGCACCACGCTCTGTTCTAGATCAGGGAATCAACGGTCAGTTGTCTGACCTACTTACCTGGAATTGGCTATGGATCAGGCTGGGACAGTCTTGTAGGAGGTGCTCTGTGGACTGCTTTGGTGCTCCACAGGTGCAGGCAGCCGAGTTTCTGAGACCCATTCCATAGAGGTGGGCTCTGAGACCACAGTGTCCCGTTTTAAGTCTAAAGACTGTATATAGTCTGCCCTTTTCTGTTTAGTGTATTTATACTGTCATGCTCTGTGTTGTATCCTTCGTTAATTTTTTCTCCCCATCATTTTTCTGGATTGTTTCAGGCGAGACTTTGCTTCAGTAAAGCTTTGTATTGGGTGGTGTTGTGTTAGGCTCCCTCCAACCCTTGCAGGTTTGTCAGCCTTTTCATTTCCTGTGATGTCACAGTGTGCTGGTATCCACCTTTAACCCCCAAAAAACGTCAATGTTCTCATTCTTACGTATAGAAAATTGAGTACACATTGCAATATAAATGTGTCTATAGATAACACAGAAGGAAAGGGTTAACATTCTATAAAAATAAGAAGTTAGTTTCATATCCTTTTAATGACTTTACGAATCAAGTCCAGCTTTTTAATGTTGTTTGTGATTTTTCTAGGCATTATTACGTTGGGTAGTTTGTCATTGCTTTCTGAAGGGGTGGTGTCATCGTCCTTTTGTAAAAATCCACCAGAAAAAAACAATTTGAAACCAAACTGTCCGCAGCGTGATTCGAACTCAGAACGTCGGGGTTAATAGACTGAGTCACTATCCCGTAAGTCACAGACGCCACCTACATTCTATTAACGTAGATAAAACAAACAAATTCTAGTCTATTTCTTCTTCTTCTTCGAACGCTCCATATCGAACACTTGTTAAACCACTCTGTGTGATAGCTATGTGATCTGAGCCTAAGAGCGATTGTACGTTGTGCCAGTTATGTGCCTACAAGTAGGCCAGCAAATCCAATTTCTGCGATGCTTTTTGTTTACTAGGGTAGCTTCCCTATGGCCTACATCAGTCGCCTCTCACGACATGCCTTGTAGGTCGCAGTGATACTTATCTTTGCTCCCCTTGCGAGTCCGGCACCACACGTGCGGGTTTTTGTCAGACTTCAAAGACTAGGCTTGAGGTAGAACAAAAATGCACACAATAGAATTAATTGTAAACTTTGTTTTGTTTCTGCTTTATGTATTATTGAGCGCAACAAGAACTGATAATGATGATTAGTCTGGTCACAATATAGATGAGACTGCAGTAAAACTGAGTTTGGTCACAATATAGATGAGACTGCAGTAAAACTATTTGAGTCTGGTCACCGATAGATGGATTGTTAGTACGTGCATTATTTGAATCAGATCACACGTGTGTTGCTGGGACTCGAAAGGGGAGCACACAATAGTGACAATGCGACCTACAAGGCATGTCGTAAGAGGCGACTGATGTAGAGGCCTATTGAAGCTACCCTAGTAAATAAAATACCTCACAGAAATAGGATTTTCTGGCCTACTTGTATTCACATAACTGGCACAAAGTACGATTGATCTTAGGCTCAGAGTACATATAAATCACAAAGAATAGTTTAACAAGTGGTTAATTTGGAGCATTCTAAGAAGAACTTCTTGCTAAATTACATCAGGGCGTCTTGCATGTGCTACAGAGCTCGTGCACTGCTGCCGAGATCTTCATGTGCAAGGAAAAGAACGAAGTAATTATTGGTCATTCACAGACGTACAATGATGATAAATTTATTAATCAATAAATTCTATCATATGCGACCTTCTCTCTTCCACCCACCGCCATCCCTCTCCGCCCTCCCCCCTCCACCACCAGTTGCCAATTCCTGCGCATGTAACAGTCGATTCCAATCTCTACAATACAATATAGGTGTCTCATTAATCGCCGTCTCTTTATTCAATAGACGGTAACTATACAAACGCAGGATGTGTTGTGATAACACGCTTAACAAGCAGATACAATGTACAGCAATAATAGAACAAATTCAACTTCCTAATCTCATGGGATGGTTATTAAAAAAAAGTAAACAGTGGAACTGGTTATCAGCGTTGAAGGAAAGTGTATATGTCTTTTTCTCAACACACTGCTGGCGTGAGAGAGAAAGAGAGAGAAAGAGAGAGAGAAAGAGAGAGAGAGAGAGAGAGAGGGCGAGAGAGGGAGAGAGAAATAGGGAGAGAGAAAGAGGGAGAGAGAAAGTGGGCGAGAGAGAGAGAGAGTAAGAATGAGAACACGAAATTGTAATAAAAAAGAGAAAGCGAGAGAGAAAAGAAAGAAAGAAAAATAAAGAGAAAAAATGAGAGCAAAGGAATAACAAGAAAAATAGAGAGGAAACACGAAAGAGAAATCAGAATGAGAAAAAAGGTGTGTGAGAGAGAGAGAGAGAGGTAGAGAGAGGAAAGATAGAAGGAGTAAAAAGAGAACGAAAAAGAGAAAAGAAAGTAGGCAACATATATGTCTATGTTTGTCTTTATCTACAGTATCTCTATTTATGTTTGTCTTTATCTACAGTATCTCTATTTATGTTTGTCTTTATCTACAGTATCTCTATTTATGTTTGTCAGTTACCCTTAATACAATATCGCTGTCTATGTTCGTTTTTACCTCAGTATCTTTGTCGATGTTTGTTTTACTTCAATATAGTATCTCTGTCTATGTTTGTCTTTATCCTAGTATCTCTGTCTATGTTTGTCTTTATCCTAGTATCTCTGTCTATATTTGTCTTTACCCTAGTATATCTGTCTATGTTTGTCTTTACCCTAGTATCTCAGTCTATATTTGTCTTTACCCTAGTAAGATCTCTATCTTTGTCTTTATCGTAATATAGTATCTCTGTCAATGTGTGCCTTTACCTTTATACATCATCACTGTCTATATTAGTATTTACAATAGTATCACTGTCTATGTTAGTATTTACAATAGTATCACTGTCTATGTTAGTATTTACAATAGTATCACTGTCTATGTTAGTATTTACAATAGTATCACTGTCTATGTTAGTATTTACAATAGTATCACTGTCTATGTTAGTATTTACAATAGTATCACTGTCTATGTTAGTATTTACAATAGTATCACTGTCTATGTTAGTATTTACAATAGTATCACTGTCTATGTTAGTATTTACAATAGTATCACTGTCTATGTTAGTATTTACAATAGTATCACTGTCTATGTTAGTATTTACAATAGTATCACTGTCTATGTTAGTATTTACAATAGTATCACTGTCTATGTTAGTATTTACAATAGTATCACTGTCTATGTTAGTATTTACAATAGTATCACTGTCTATGTTAGTGTTTACAATAGTATCACTGTATATGTTAGTATTTACAATAGTATCACTGTCTATGTTAGTATTTACAATAGTATCACTGTCTATGTTAGTATTTACAATAGTATCACTGTCTATGTTAGTATTTACAATAGTATCACTGTCTATGTTAGTGTTTACAATAGTATCACTGTCTATGTTAGTATTTACAATAGTATCACTGTCTATGTTAGTGTTTACAATAGTATCACTGTCTATGTTTGTCCTGACTTCAAGACAGTGTCTATGTCTATGTTCTTCTTCTTCGAACGCTCCATGTCGACCACTTGTCAACCACTCTGTGTGACCTGTATGTGATCTGAGCCTAAGAACGATCGTACCTTGTGCCAGTTATGCGACTACAAGTAGGTCAGCACATCCGATTTCTGCGATGCTTTTTATTTACTAGGTAGCATCCCTAGGGCCTACATCAGTCATCTCTTACGACATGCATTGTAGGTCGCAATAGTACCACTCTTTGCTTCCGTTGCATGCCCCGGCACTACACGTACGTCTGTTTATGTTAATATTTATCCTAGTATCTCCGTCTATGTTTGTCCTGACTTCAATACAGTATCTATGTCTATGTTTGAAGCAACACTCAAATATTAAAGTATCATCTGATTGTTTATTCTCTTCATGAGTTTCATTTCTATCTTTACTGTCTCTGTCTCATTAGCATTCATAAACATACAACGATTCACTTCTTTTCTTGCTGTCTCATTAGCATTCATAAACATACAACGATTCACTTCTTTTCTTGCTGTCTCATTAGCATTCATAAGCATATACGATTCACTTTTTTTTTTGCTGTCTCATTAGCATTCATAAACATACAACGATTCACTTCTTCTCGTGATGTCTCTATACATCTCGCTTTTCTTTTAAGAGACAGATGGTACAAATACTCCTTCTCGATCCCAGATAACCCTCCTCCTAAAATCATTCTTTATCTCAACAACGTGTAGTGACGGTCTGTTCCCAGCTTTCTTTACTAATACCATATTCTTAAATATGAGCCAACTCTCGGATCATTTTCCATTCAATTTGGTGCAGAGAACGTGGATTATCGCCTGCATTGCCCAGACCCCGAACTAGATGCACGGGCACGCAACCACATTTTGGAAGATAGAAAATCCCTTGTAGACCGGAAGTGGAGATGATGGCGAGCCAAGCTGCAAATGGCCTCCTTAGAATTAAACGGAATAAAGTGGCTGTGTGGAGATATTTATCTTCATCGCAAACTTCTCTAGCTCTTAAACCTACTTGACATTCAAAATATGAACCAAGACTGGGGCTCCCTGGGTTCTGTCGGCGTAAAAAATTCATTAGTTATCGTCTGTCGATATTTTCTCAACCTGATGTCTCTGTCATTAAAAGTACTGTTAGAATGTGGCGACTTCAAATGTCGGAGAAGTGATGTGAATAATTCCTTGGCAAATGGGCTGGATTTGTGTGTAAATATTATTTGGGATTTTCTTGTATGGAAGACAACTTTGATCAATCAGAAGAAGTCAGAGACGAAGAAATTGGAGGGATTATGTGCATTTTCTTTTTTCTTTTAACTAAAAGATGTATTTTTTGTATTGCTTAAATTGATGTCGGCTTCATCTGTAGTTTGCTGGTCTCTGTGGCGTAGAGGGTAGTGTTCGTCTTTCGAGCCAAAGGTACCAGGTTCGCTCGCTCGTTGAGCCATCTGAATATTTTTTTCAGCAGTCCCAGATCTCAGTGTAGGTGAGATCTAGATCCTAGTCCTATCGGAGACGGACGATAAAACATAGATCCCTCTTCTTTTTCACTGATTTCTGTAGCACGTGCCCTCTTGTCCTTTGTCTCAGTGACATGTAATTATATAATTGATAAACTTATGGGTGACTGAGTTTTCTATTGAAAATCGCTGAGTTACATCTGACTTCAATAATATAAAATACTATAAAATACTATAAAATACTATAAAATAATATAAAATAATATAAAATACTATAAAATACTAAATACTATAAAATAATATAAAATAATATAAAATACTATAAAATAATATAAAACAATATAAAATGCTATAAAGTACTATAAAATAATATAAAATAATATTAAATAATACAAATTAATATAAAGTAATAGAAAAAATAAAAATAATAATATAAAATAATATAAAATCACAGCCTTTTCAGATCTCATGGTAGGAAGTGCATGTATCTTTATATTTCTAGGTCTCATCAAGTTTGTAGGAGGTAGGAGGGCCTATTCATTTTCTGTGAATATGCATTTAGTATTCTGATCTTTTTTTCATGACATCACGCCATTTCGCCTCGGATGTGTACAGTTCACGTGGACAGTTCACAGCCAACTCTAAATTGGGCCACATAACTGACAGGGAAACCCTGTCCTAATTTTGAGTTGGGGTTTATTTTTGTATATGTTTAATAGAACACTACACTTTTTTGCCATTTTACTAAATTCTATTTATTAGTGAAAAATATGAATAACTAGCCAATGAATCCAGCTTAGCACGGATGAAAGTTGTTAGTAATCCTTGATGAGGAATTGGTGAAGCCATTCCAAGAGATGTCATCTTCTTCTTCAGCGATTTCTGGTCATGCGCTTAATTTACTGTGGACCACAAATGGGCAGTCAGCTTCAGGTCTGTCAGGTTTCCCCAAGCTTAGTTTTCAAGTAGATTGGTATGGTCACATGTTGCTTATCAGCTCACCCAGGAGAGGACAGTTTTGCAGGATATGCTCTGGTGTCTGTTCCGCCTGCTGACACTGGCAGAAAGCTGTTTGACTTATTCCTAGTCTATATAAGTGTTAGTTGAGTCCGCAGTGTCCGTTGCGTAGTTGAAATATAATGACCTGATCTGTTCTGCTTAGGTCTTTGGGGGAATCGTTTCCATAATCATATCCAATGTTTGTCTTCCAGTCTACTGCCGATTTTCTCTGTATACGGGTTTTGACCTCTTGAAAAGACAGGGTCAGATAAGACATCAGTATAGGTTTTATTTCTTTTAAACGGATATTGACCCGATTTCGAGTCAATATTCTAAATTATACAGTTTACTCAAAGCAAAGCAAACGAAAAACTCAATTTTATAGCGTGCTCAAACCAAAGCAAACGAAAAACGCAATTTTATAGCGTAGTTTGAAACAAAAATTAAGGGACGCAATCTATGCCTATGTTGTGTCTAGCAATTTGTAGATTATATCCCTTTACTTCACCAACGTGGTCGAAATATGTAGGATCAGACATCACGAATTCGATTGCATTTAATTTTAAATCTAATATTGATCCGATTTTGAAACTGTTTCTTTAGTTGACCTAAATTTCTCAAGATAAAAATGTGCAGAAAAAATTGTGAATTTCGGGTGTAAACTGACGACGTCTACACCCGGACTGCACATATAGACAATAAGAAATATATAATAGATACTGATATTCCTTATTGTTAAACCTAACTTGTTACATAATATAACCTCGATTTAACATGTTGTGTTGATTTTAAAATAAATTCGTCCTTATAAAACAATACTGGAATGCAAGGTCCACGCGACGGTTGTGGTTTTATTTACTAGAATTTTTACCTGAGTCCGCTGGCCGTATGGTTACCGGAGGCTACGGACAGTTAAATGCATAGTATTTGATAGTTAAACCCACGTTATGACGCAGGAAACCATTGTAAATAAAGCAATCTGTTACCTCGAGTCCACCATTCATATGAAGATTGATCGGTTGCAGGATCCGATACTGACAGAAAATACAACTCGATCGTCCCAAGACAGAGTGCGTCAAAAATTGTCCAGAAAGTAGATACATCAGGGTCAACATGGACATATAAGATAAACGTGGACACGAGAAATTCTGATCTATGTTCAGAGCTTCATTTCAGTATTCTATCGATATAATGAAAGACTGCAGTAAAACTACGTAGCAATGGTGAAACACATCAAAAACAAAAACAACTCAAACAAAGTACTGTAGTTTTACCAAATACAAAAACAATAACAATACACAGCAACGTTTCAATAAAAAGGCCTTTATCAAGCAAAAGATACAAGAGAAGTGAAGATCTTCACTTCTCACACAGCACACATGCAGAATCAAATAATAAGTTCCCAACTTCCCTAAAATAAAAATCTCTGACTAAAAACGTATAACAAAATAAATGCAAGAAACTAGAAGTAAAAAAGAAGATAAACAATAAAAATAAAATATATATATATATCTGTGGCTTAGGGGATAGTGACTGACTTGGTCTGGTTCGAGTCACGCTGCGAACAGTTTGGTTGCAAATTGTTTCGCGTGGATTTTTACAAAGGACGATGGCGCCACCCGTTCAGAAAGCAATGGCAAACTACTGAACGTAATAACGCCTAGAAAAATCACAAACAGCGTTAAAAAGCTGGGGTAAAGGATATGCAATTAACTTTCTATACATTTAACATATAGAATATGAAGCATTGTCAAGATGGAGAATGTTCAGTATTCTACAACTTAACAATGAAGAAGATGCGTCTTTATTATGTTGTCTAGTGGATGAGAGATCACCATGGGCTTCGATCTGGTTGGGAAACTTGACGATCTAGCTCTTCCAAAGACACGTAGCCTGCGGAAGAAGATGATAATAAGGTATGAAGATAAATGCGATCCTAAAGAGAACACAATGTAAATACAATTATACTAGAAGCACCCAAAATAAATATACAAGTATTGGGTCTATAGCTGTTCCAATTAATGACGATATATAACCCAACAGATGAACACAATATTGGAAATCTAGAAACGGCAATAAAAACAGAATATATATATATTTATATATATGATAACGATGAGGTGCCCTACTAGTCTCCCTTTCTCTCTCTCTCTCTCTCTCTCTCTCTCTCTTATGGATATAATCCGTTTCTCCTGCTAAATACCCTACGCATTGCAACGAGTAGTCTTTTTATGATTTCTTTTGTAAATTCTATTGATTTTTAATTCAATCAATCAAGTGCCGTGCCGGTAGGCGTAGGCGATCATGTCTCTCCACATCTGTCTGTCTCTGGTACAATCCATCAGCTCCGCCACGGAACCATTGCCGAGCCACGATTTCAAGCCGTCCGGAATTTTGTCCCTTTGTCTTCAACTTTTTTAATTCATCATTATCAAATAGCTTGTCCAGAGCAGAACTTTACCACCCCAGCAGTCCTTAGGAATTTCTCTCTCTCATATGCCAGATGTCCTCTGCTGCAGTCATGGTCAAACTATCAGGTTCATCTTGAATCCATCTTCTCCGTGGTCATTCTCTTCTTTTTGTTTTCTTTTTTTTAGTTTTTAAAGTACTTTTTAATTACGGAGCAAAATATTCACCAAATATTTGTAACATTTAAATGTATTCATTATTAACATATTTGTAACATTTTAAATGTATTCATTATTAACAGTAATTTTGTGTTGAAATTTCCTTTGTCAGTGGAAATAAATATAGGTATTTTTTTTTTCAGAAAAAAGCTTCTGGTTCTCGCTAATGTTTTTAACTGATAAGATCAACTGTTTCAGTCCCTTGATACTATTTCAAAGGCAATGAGCGTGAAGGACAATGAGCTAGCTGATCGATTGGCTGACACAGAGCTGATCGATGAAGGGACTGACAATGGGAAGGTCAGATATGATCAATGCAATAAGAGAAACAAAACGAATCGTTGTTTGCTTTGTTTACAAACACGTGTGACTCTCAATCTCTATCTACAGTCGTCTTGTTCACCGAACGCTCTATAACGACCACTTGTTTACCACTCTTTGTGATTTGTATGTAATCCGAGCCTAAGAGCGAGTGTACGTTCTGCCAGTTATGCACCTACATGTAGGCCAGCATATCCGATTTCTGCGACGCTTTTTATTTACTAGGGTAGCTTCTCTATGCCCATACCTCAGTCGCCTCTTACGACATGCTTTGTAGGTCGCAGTATTACTTCCCCTTTAGGTCGCTTTACTCCCCTTACGAGCCCGGGTATCGCACTGGCGCCTATCGACAGGGAACTAGATGGAACTGAAAGCGGAAACGGCTAGACATGACCCCTTTGCTAATAGTACAAGACATGTGAATGATCAGAATACTAAGAGCATGCATATTCCTAGTGGCAACGTATGGGTGTGAAGCATGGACATTTAATAAAGCAGTGGAAAAACATATGTGTGCTTTTGAAAATAAGTGTTACAAAAGAGTTCTCCGTATATTTTGGACAGAGAATAGAACAAATAGATCTATCCAGAAAGAACTCAAAATCAAAGAAAAATGGCTGATGCTACAAATAAGAAAGATAAAATTGAGATATTTTTGACATATAAAATACATGAAGAGCTGGAGAAGACCATCATGGAAGGAGGCATACCCGGCAAAGAGAAGAAGAGGAAGACCACGGAGAAGATGGATTCAGGATGTAATTGTTGGTTTGAACATGACGGCTGCAGAGTCAGGACATCTGGCCTATGAAAGAGAGAAATTTAGGAGGACTGTTGGGGGTACAAAGTTCCGCTCATGACAAGCTATTTTATGATGATGACAAGACATGTAATTGATCAATACAATGCTAGAGTGATCAACCACTTTACTCTGGTGGAAATGCTGTGGAGGAGATCTGAACACCTATGTCATATACCATAAGAGCAATTATTATGATTCTTACTATAATCAATTGTTTGCCGTTGCACACCGTGTTACTGACCACGCAAATATGTGAAAAGACAAAATTAGGATGAGCAATGTATCTCATGCTGTGAAAAGTGCTGGAAAAACATATACGTGGTTTTGAAAATGTGTATTGCAGAAAAGTCTTTATGTATCCCATGAACAGAGAAGACAACAAATAGTTATGTCCAGAAAGAACTGAAAATAAAAATAAAAAAACTGGCTGACGCTACAAATGACAATAAGCAAATTAAAATATTTTGGACACATAAAGAGACACGGAAGGTTGGTGAAGACCATCTCGGAAGGAGACATACCTGCAAAGAGGAAAAGAAGACCGTGTGGAAGATGGATTCAGGGACGTTACTGATGATTTTACCATGGCTACCGCAGTGGGGTAACTTCTGGTCTATGATAAAAGTTCTGAATAACTGTTAGGGTGATACAATTATGCTCAAGACAAGCTACTTGATGGTGGCAAGATTACAATTTGATCTTAGTTTACTTTACAAATTCGATAAGGCTAAGTGTCAACTTCTACAAAATATAAATTGCTCGACTAGAAAAAGAAGAAAAACCACCAGACACATACAAATATATTGTAATCATTCCAATCTGTTTCATCATCATTATCAAATAACTTGTCCTGTGCAGAGCTTTGCCACCCCAACATTTCTCGGGAATTTCTCTCTCTCATAGGCCAGATATCCTGCCTCTGCAGCTGTCATGTTCAAAGCATCAGTTGCATCCTAAACCCATCTTCTTCGTGGTCTTCCTCTTCTTCTCTTTGCCGGTATGCCTCATTCCATGATGGTCTTCTCCAGCCCCTCATGTCTTTTTATATGTCTAAAATACTTCAATTTTCTCTTTCTCGTTTGTAGCATTAGCTAGTCTTCTTTGATTTTGAGTTCTTTCCTGATAGATCTATGTATTCTCTTCTCCGTCCATAATATACAATCTGATTACAGATTTAAGAAAACGTTAACCTTGTACCAGGAAAGAGTTTGAAATACAAAAGTTGTGGGCTTCTATAGAAACCTACTGCTGACTACATGATTTAGGAATCAGTTTGCTTCCTCGTGTAGACTAAAGTATAAAGGAATCTATGGGCGCCTGTTGATGACTGAGTTCTTGAAGATATGTTCTTTCATGAAATAGACTACCAAGCATTGAAAACATATAGTTTCCTGCTTGCACAGCGTGTTCGTAGCGCTCTAGGCGACGGTTGACAAGCCTCCTGTGAGTGCGGTTCGATTCCATGGACATGCAGAAAAGCCACAGGTTCTCCAGATTTACGGTGTCCATGGCACCGAGCCGAAGAACTGAAAGCTCAAATGCTTCTGAATAAAAAACCCCCCACAAAAAACATATAGTGGAAGTATATTAGTAGTAGTAATATTAGAATAATAGTCGATTTTATATTCCTCCTACGTACTAGTCAACAGACAATGAAATATACTAGGATTAAATCAAACATCTCACTGCCAGTGTCAGCAGGCGAAACAGACACCGGAGCATGTCCTGCAAGACTGTCCTCTCCTGGTTGAGATGAGAAGCAGCATGTGACAACATCCAGTCGACCTGAAAACTAAATTTGGGGAAACCTGACAGACCTAAAGCTTATTGCCACGGTTACCATGGTCACAGTGAGTTGCAGGTGTGTTCATGAGTTGCAAGGTTGTGGTTCAGTGAGTTGCAAGGTTGTGGTTACATTGAGTTCGCAGGTTGTGGTTCAAGTGAGTTCAAGTTGTGGTTCACAGTGAGTCAAGGTGGTTCATGAGTTCAAGGTTGTGGTTCATTGAGTTGCAAGGTTGTGGTTCACAGTGAGTTCGCAGGTTGTGGTTCAGTGAGTTGCAAGGTTGTGGTTCACAGTGAGTTCCAAGTGTGTTATGAGTTCCAAGGTTGTGGTCCACAGTGAGTTCGAGGTTGTGGTCAGTGAGTTCGCGGTTGAGTCCACAGTGAGTCAGCAGGTTGTGTCCACAGTGAGTTCGAGTTGTGGTCACAGTGAGTTCTGCAAGGTTGTGGTCACAGTGAGTCTGCAGTTGTGGTCCACAGTGAGTTGCAAGGTTGTGGTTCCGAGTGAGTTCGCAAGGTTGTGGTTCCAGTGAGTTCCAAGGTTGTGGTTCACAGTGAGTTCGCAAGGTTGTGGTTCACAGTGAGGTTGTGATTTCATGACTGGATATGGCCGAAGAATATACATATACTAAATACTCGAATTCTAACGTTGCACTCTCAGTCTCATTGTTTGTCTACATTCTCATATTTCGCACATTTGTTTCATACTCTCACTCTTTCTTTCACTCATTCTCCCTCATTTCTCTCTCTCACTCATTGTCGCCAATATACTCTCTCTCACACATATTTTAGCACACGTTTTTATCTCTCCCATTACATTGTTCTAGACTCTCTATCTCCCACCTTTTCTTCCTCTTCACTTACTCAATGCAATAACTTTAATCAATACTGGTTAACTAACGATTTAGTTTAGCAATATCATCAATATCACCATCATCATCATCATCAAATAGTGTCTTCTAATCAGAACTTTGCCATTTTAACTTCTCCCCATCACGGGCAAGATATTCCACCTCTTCTGTCTCCATGATCGAATCAGCCATAACATTCTGAATTCATCTTCTACGGGGGTTTCCTCTTCTCCTTTTTGCCTGTTTGCCTCCATTATGTTAAGGTCTTTTCCAACACTTCATGTTTGTTTATATTTTCAAAATATTTCTCACTTTTTGTGTGTATCATCGTCAGTTTTTTTATTGGGAATTCCTTGAGTATCATCAGTCAGTTATTTGTATTCGGAATTATTTTGTGGTATATCTATTTATTCTCTTGATGAAATCAGAGAAATGTCTGGTCAAACACTCGTGACAACTGTTATAAGAAAGAGAAGATGGAGATATCTTGGACACACCTTGAGAAGAAATGATAAACGAATATCAAAGCAGGCATTGAAGTGGGATGCACATGGTTCAAGAAAGAGAGGACGACCTAAGGAGACCCTGAAACGAACTTTGCTGAGAGAGGCAAGAACTATCGATCTCAGTTACATGGAAGAGATTGAGCGAGTTGTCCAGGATAGAGCGGTATGGAGAAATTTCTTGGAGGCCCTATGTAAAGTATAAAGTTACGAGATGTATTATTATTATTATTACTTACTTTCTTCTCTGTCCAGGGCATACGGAAGACTTTTCTGTAACACGTATATTCAAACGCATATATATATATATATATATATATATATATATATATATATATATATATATATAAAGCAGAACCGTAGGGATTTACATGTGCACAGCTTCCTGCTATAGCTATTACACAAGAACTACAGAGATCTAATGAGAATGGAACCACATTTTCTACCATCACATGCCTACAATAATCGACACTCAGAGCACAGAGCACGAGGCAGGCCAAGAACACGATGGATAGATAACATCTCAGAGCCCCAGCGAAAGCATGGACTGACAACGTCAAGCGCAACACATCTGGCACAGGATAGAAAACTAAATCTTGCCACGACGCTTCACGGCAAATGTGGTTAAGATATATATATATATATATATATTTCTCTCTGTGGTCTCTGTGGACGGAGGTCTTTGTGGCTGAATTGTTAAGCCATTTGCCTTGTGAGTCGAAGGTCATGGGGTCGATTCCTGACTGCGCCGTTCTGTTCATAAGTGCAGTTTTTTCCAGAGGAACATAAGATTGTTGCTGGAGCTACGGGGTTCTGCTTTGTGCAATACGCTCGGCAGGTGGCGTGCCATTTCTGCTGAGAGGGACTGAGCCATATGGGGTCAAACCCGGTGCAATGAAGTCAATCCTTCGGCTTAAAAACCCTTTATACATTTCTCTGTCTTGTATAATGTCAAGGAAATATCTTAAAGGCGACAATCTGAAAAGATATCAAAATAATAAATATAACGTCTTTCTGCTTGTCCTGAACTAATCATTTCGCACTTAATAATGAGGGATTATAATGACAGGCTGCATACAAACAGTATGGGCTTCAGGAGGTTGACTAGCACAGGAAGACAAGAAGAGAACTCTAATTATTGTAACCATTTTGATCATTCGTACATCATGTTAGAAAAAATGGCAACTCTATCTTATTTCAATTGTTATTTGACCATCAAAGGATTAGGATTACAGGATTACAGGATTACCCATTCAAGCTTTGATGTTTTAGTTATCAATTATGTATCAATTATTGAACTCTTGGGATACAAAAAACCCGCCATATTTCTTGAATGTGTGTTTTAGGGTTACATGACAATTGCGCACATGACAGTTACGCACATAGAGAATTGAGCACATGAAAAATATTATTGTGGTTTAATCTGAAATGAAATGAAGCAGGGTAAATAGACAAGTCACATTAAACACTTGTCCTTGGAAGGATGATATTCATCTGAAGATGACAAATCTAAAGCAGAGATGTAAAATGTAGCAAAACTATCCCCGAACATTGGCGCACTGAACTAGATTCATCATTATGATCATTATAAATCCACGAATAACTAAGCTGTGAGGATTGAACTGTAGATAGGAGCTGTTGTCCATCATTAGTAGTAGCCATTATTGTTCAAAGTGTTCATGTTTACACTTATCAAAATGATAAAAATATCAAAGAATTATCACTTCTGACACGTGGTAACAATTGTGTGCAATTGAATGTGCGTAATTGTCATATGTGCAATTGTCATATGCGCAATTGTCTGATCGCCGTGTTTTACTGTTCTAAAGGGATATTTCATTAATGTATCTTTGTAAATTCATAGAAACACATGGGGTGGGGGAATTATAGAAAGAACTTGATAACAACGATGTCCAAACTGTACACACTAGAACAAAGCGTGATGTAACAGTAACATGACAGGAGAATTTAGAACTACGCTAAAGACGCTGGCAATATGATCTTCAATAACAGAACATCAGGAAATAAGGTGTGAGAGGAATACCAAGGAAAAGATGGAAAGACTGTGAAGCGGAATACTGTTAACAAAACAAAAATATATATCATGAACGCTGCTAGAACAGCATAAGGGAAGAGAAAGAAAACCACGATACTGGGTAACAATCATGTAACAGTATGACGACACACGACACTAGGTAACAATGATGTAACACTGTGACGACACACGACACTGGGTAACAATCATGTAACAGTGTAACGACCACGACACTGGGTAACAATCATGTAACAGTGTAACGACCACGACACTGGGTAACAATCATGTAACAGTGTGACGACATACGACACTGGGTAACAGCCATGTAGCAGTGTGACGACACACGACACTGGGTAACAATCATGTAACAGTATAACGACACACGACACTGGGTAACAATGATGTAACAGTGTGACGACACACGACACTGGGTAACAATCATGTAACAGTGTAACGACACACAACACTGGGTAACAATCATGTAACAGTATGACGACCACGACACTGTGTAACAATCATGTAACAGTGTAACGACCACGACACTGGGTAACAATCATGTAACAGTGTGACAACATACGACAGAAGATAAAAACACACAGGGTTGACATTGTTTTCGATCAGCAAGCACTTGAGCTTTCAGCTCTTCGGATCGGTGCCATGAATATCGTAACCCTTCCGTTCGGTGCCACAAAACACAGTAAATCTGGAGAACCTGTGGCTTTTCTGCCAGCACCGCGGAATGTAACCGCACTCGCAGGTATCTTGTCACACGTCGTCCAATTCGCTACGAACACGCTGGATAGGCGGGCAATGTCGAATTTATCTAAGACAACATAGTGGGAGCACATATTATATGTTTTATTGATTTATTTGTTGAATTGTAGAATTTTCATCATTGCACTTCGATATACTAACAATGTATTTCCTTTTTTGGTTTCCATGAAGATCTCAGCGACATTGCAAGAGCTATGTAAAGTGATATGCGGAAACCTTCAGATTTGAGGTAGTCAGATCAGATCAGATCATATCTGGAGACCCCCGAGTGGTTACCGGGGTCCAAATTGGGGTGTAAAGAATAGAACCACTGTTACCTGCCACGCATATCGTAAGAGGCGGCTAAGGAGGTTGGGTGTGGAGTTAACTACCGCACACTGTAAAAAACACTAGATGGCTACAGAACGGAGAGCAAACCGAGTAAACGCTGGCTGAAACCGGACACATCGCCGAAGGATAAGCACTAGAGCTCCAAATAGTGCTGAAGATGTGACGTAAAACACACCATTGCTAAGGCTGCATGAATCAGATTTCCACATTAATAGAATTTATGGGGAGATCTGATACATCAGTCTGGTCGGTGATAGCGAGAGAGAGATCTGGAGAAAGTGGTAGGAAGGCTACAGTAATACCGAGTAAACGAGTGTTATGGACGAGCACAAGTTTATGACAGTAGTACACAAACAGGACAAAAATTGATCATAAAATATATAAAAATTAGAACTCTGTAGCACCGGCAAGTGATAGAGTGTAGTTTTGAAGATGACAATTTTGTCGGAATTTTGTTTCAGGTCTTTGTTAATGAATTTTTTTCAGATTTTTAATGTGAACAAGAAGATGTGTTTTATCGTCCGTCTCCGATAGGACTAGAAACTTGATCACACTTATATTGAGATCAGGGATCACTGGACACATTTTCATACAGCTCAACACGGGAAACAAACCTAGCACTTTTAGAACGAGAGACGGATACACTACCTCAACACCAATATAGGCCACCATGTTTTATTACAACAATACAACAACAATCTAACAAAATTAACAAACTAACAACAATATTTGTAAAGCACTCGTTGCTAATTCTGTTATGAACATAATTCATTAAAGCTTTTAATTGATTCTGGAGTGCTTTTTAAAAATCTGTTCTTCATCATTACAGAAAAATAATATCACAATTCTTCCGTCTATTTCTTGTTTTGTCGAATTTTCAGAAAATGAATAAAGACAGAATATTTTTCATTTTATTGCTATCATTCTGAAATGTGTTTTCTGCTTTTTTTCTGTAAAGAGCCATTTTTTAGAACGGAGTAATCATTAAAGGGACGATTCCTGTCTCGGCATAATTCGATTTGAGCATCGTTCTGTATGAATATGTCGATTATTCACGCGTCCTTTCGAGGTCAAGAAACTAACTTGGTTTGTTTCGAATCCTGTCTTGTCGATTTATGTTTCTATCTCTACTCCTGTTTCTTTCCGCCATCTTGCTTTCATTTCTTCTGTGAGAAGCTGTTTCATGAAATTAAATTCCGCTATTGCAATTTTTATTGTCATTTTTTTAAAAAGGATTCAAGGCAACAAAGATTGTAATTAAAAAAAAATAATTATAGGGAAAAAAATGCTGGTTTCAAAAACATAAAAAAAAATCATGAATTTTATAAAAATTAAAATGATTGCCCGTGCTTAGGCAACGCTCCAATTCAATTTTGTGATGGCTAGAAAAAATGGCAATAATTCGGACACATGCCCAAAAAAATTCTGATAATTATTAATTTAATATTGATGTGTAAGTTTTTGATGATGAGAAGGATGTTTTGATGTTTTTGTGATTTCTTGCATTAAGAGTGCAGAGTTATATTTAGATATATTAACACACACGTATATATATATATATATATATATATATATATATATATATATATATATATATATATTCTTTAGCCTGTTACGCCCTTGGCGTTTAGGGCAGCAACAACGCACACCATTCTTCCCTGTTCATGGCCTTCCTCTGTATTGTGTTCCAGCTATGATTCATTTCATTCAGTTCTTGCTCTATCGTTCTCCTCCAGGTCGTCTTGGGTCTTCCACGCTTTCGCCTACCCTCTGGAGTCCATCTCAGTGCAGTTTTCGTGTCGGAGCCAGTCTCCATGCGCATCACATGTCCAATCCATCTCCAGCGTCGTCTTCGAATGATAATGCCCATATATATATATATATATATATATATATATATATGTATTTTCTTTTTACAGACGGTCATTTAGCAAGTGTTTTACTTTGAGTTTTCGCTTTTCACTCTTGTCTTTCAGCTCATACATAAGTTTCTTCTCAAAAGACTGCGCTCTTGCGCAATATCACTTCCACCAACTCTATCATCAGCTAGTTGTTTTTCTCATGTGCTGGGACCTAAAAAAGTTCTTCATTTAAGCCTTGCAGACATCTTTATATCTGAGCAGCTGTATCGCCTGGTGTCTATTCCCCTTTGAAAGTTCACAGAGCAACATTTGTTTTAGAATGCGACAATTGTCCATTCTTCTCACATGCCCTAACTATCTTAGTCGTCTACTGCTGAGCATGCCCATGATGGATGGCAGGTTTGCACGTTGCAGTACTTCAGAGTTGGATATCTTGCGGTACCACCTGATGTTCATAATCTTACAGAGACATCGAAGGTGAAAGATATTAAGTCTTCTCTTGTGTATATATATATATATAGTTCTTCAGTGTTATATAGTGTCAATACTGACATATTGTGTCAAGGGCATGCCAGTCATGGGCAATACATGAAAAGGTATCAAAATCTCTGGAGGCCTCAGTGATGTAGTATTACAGGTACATTCTAAGAATCTACTTTACTACTAAAATGACTAATGCTGTTTTGTTAAAAGATGTCAAGGCGCAAAGAAACTTGTTATTAATTACAAAGGCAGTCTTCCTTTTTAAGGCATACGATGAGAAAGGAAAGATTAGAGTACACTTAGACCACTAGTGAAACCAGTAGGAGAAGAAACAGAAGAAAACAAAGAAAGAATATTCAGAACAGACTGTCTTCATTGCATAAAATGTGTTAACTTAGGAACTAATAGTAAATAAGGAAATAGTTTTGTGGAGATACGTGATCGTCTTCGTCAATCGGCATACAACGTGATGATGATGATATATTATATATATATGTTGTATGTATGGTTGTATGCGTTCATATGTGCTCATGAATGTACGTGCATGAACATAGGACAGCATGCTAGCATATTTGAAAATAAAAAGCTTCTCAATTACATGTGGTTTTATAGAAGCATTCACGCCCGTGTGTTTCTGGAGTTCACAAGGGAAGCAAAGAATAGTAACACTGCGACCTACAAGGCATGTCTAAGAGGTGACTGAGGTAGGGGCCTAGGGAAGCTACCCTAGTAAATAAAAGCGTCGCAGAAATTGGATGTGCTAGTCTACTTGTAGGCGCATAACTAACACAACGTACAATTGCTCTTAGGCTCGGATCACATACACGATTAACAAGTGGTCGATATGGAGAGTTTGAAGAAGAAGAATAGAAGCATTCTAAAATTCATTTATAGGATTGACAGGATTACGGTTGATGTGCTGACAGGATTACGGTTGATGTGCTGACAGGATTACGGTTGATGTGCTGACAGGATTACGGTTGATGTGCTGACAGGATTACGGTTGATGTGTTGACAGGATTACGGTTGATGTGTTGACAGGATTACGGTTGATGTGCTGAGAGAGACTAACACACCGAGGAAAGTCATTATAAACTGAAAGAGACTAACACACCGAGGAAAGTCATTATAAACTGAAAGAGACTAACACAATCTTACTCAAACTGACAGACTAACAAGTGGTCGATATAACTTGAAGAAGAAAAACTAAACATCTAAAATTCATTATAATTGACAGTTAGACTGACAGACACTGATGCGACAGGATTACGGTTATATGCTGAAAGGACTGATTCTACAGATTACGGGATGCTGAAGATTACGTTGATAGCTGACGGAACGATTGATTCTACAATTACGGTGAGGAAAGTTCGGTTAGTGCTACAGGAACTTGAAAGAGACTAACACACCGAGGAAAGTCATTATAAACTGAACGAGACTAACACACCGAGGAAAGTCATTATAAACATTACAAATAAACAAATAACATTTGTTGGGCTCTATAAAAGATATAGTGGCATGATAAAGAAATAACAAGACAGACACCCACTTATGGAAAGTGCATAAATGGCTTTGAGGAAAGATGTTTCAGAAGAATTCTCTGAATTCGTTTTGACTAGAAAATAGCAAATACCGAGAGCATCCGACGTACAGACATCAGCGATATCAACGAGAAAGTAAAAAGGAGATGGAAGTCGTGGTTGGAACATATTTTAAGAATACAGATGACCAGACACTGACATGTGGTTTTGAAATGTAATCCGGCGAGAGAAGGGACGACCTAGAGAGATATGGAGACGAACTGTAGACAGAGAAAGAGAAGATTAGGGAAAGACCTGGAATAAACTAAGCTGACTTGCTCAAGACAGATCTAGCTGGAGGAAATGTGTTGTTGTCTTATGCTTTAAGGGGAGTTAAGAGAAGAAGGAGAAGCAATAACAAAATGAAATGCAGTGGATACCGTAGGGGCAGCAAACAGAAGGGAAGCATAGGGTTACATGGGGCGAATGTGTGAAACAGAATTCAAAGACATGCAAAAGACTAGGTTTGCGATAGAAAAAAGGCACAAGATTCTGGAAGTAACACCCAGAAGATCATATCAGGAGACGACCAAAAGCAACATAGCAATCTTCATCTCCGAACCGGACATTGCAGTCTTAACCACCACATACTCAAAATAAAACCAGTTCAGACTTCATAGTGTGCATGTCAGGCTGGAACATAGACTCCAGAACACATCATGCAGTCCTTCCCATCATACATAGAGTAACGAAACATGACCTCATGAACGAATCATACCAAGCAAACTATGGCGAACCCACACTGAACTCCAACTGCCAACTGATGAGCAGTTTCATAGAGGTAACTCGTCTCATAGTGTTAATTGAGCATATCAAATCAATGGCAATGTAAGATGCGCAGTTTCATAGAGGTAACTCGTCTCATAGTGTTAATTGAGCATATCAAATCAATGGCAATGTAAGATGAGCAGTTTCATAGAGGTAACTCGTCTCATAGTGTTAATTGAGCATATCAAATCAATGGCAATAGTAGATGAGCAGTTTCATAGAGGTAACTCGTCTCATGTGTTAATTGAGCATATCAAATCAATGGCAATGTAAGATGAGCAGTTTCATAGAGGTAAATCGTCTCATAGTGTTAATTGAGCATATCAAATCAATGGCAATGTAAGATGAGCAGTTTCATAGAGGTAACTCGTCTCATAGTGTTAATTGAGCATATCAAATCAATGGCAATGTAAGATGAGCAGTTTCATAGAGGTAACTCGTCTCATAGTGTTAATTGAGCATACCAAATCAATGGCAATGTAAGATGCGCAGTTTCATAGAGTAACTCGTCTCATAGTGTTAATTGAGCATATCAAATCAATGGCAATGTAAGATGAGCAGTTTCATAGAGGTAACTCGTCTCATAGTGTTAATTGAGCATATCAAATCAATGGCAATGTAAGATGAGCAGTTTCATAGAGGTAACTCGTCTCATAGTGTTAATTGAGCATATCAAATCAATGGCAATGTAAGATGAGCAGTTTCATAGAGGTAACTCGTCTCATAGTGTTAATTGAGCATATCAAATCAATGGCAATGTAAGATGAGCAGTTTCATAGAGGTAACTCGTCTCATAGTGTTAATTGAGCATATCAAATCAATGGCAATGTAAGATGAGCAGTTTCATAGAGGTAACTCGTCTCATAGTGTTAATTGAGCATATCAAATCAATGGCAATGTAAGATGAGCAGTTTCATAGAGGTAACTCGTCTCATAGTGTTAATTGAGCATATCAAATCAATGGCAATGTAAGATGAGCAGTTTCATAGAGGTAACTCGTCTCATAGTGTTAATTGAGCATATCAAATCAATGGCATGTAAGATGGGTTTCATAGAGGTAACTCGTCTCATAGTGTTAATTGGCATATCAAATCAATGGCATGTAAGATGAGCGTTTCTAGGTAACTCGTCTCATAGTGTTATTGGCATATCAAATCAATGGCAATGAAGAAGAAGAAATGTTAGTGGACATTTGTTTGGTCCTTATCTTATGTGTGTTTGGCTTCTATCTTACGTGTATTTGGCTTCTATCTTATGTGTGTTTGGTCGCTTCAATATGTTTCTTATGTGTGTTTGGCTTCTATCTTATGTGCGTTTGGCCTATCTTATGTTTGCTTCTATCTTATGTGTGTTTGGCCTCTATCTTATGTGTGTTTGTCGCTTTCTAATATTTTCTTAGTGTGTTTGGCTTCTATCTTATGTTGTTTGGCCTTATCTTATGTGTGTTTGGTCTTTAATATGTTTCTATGTGTGTTTGGCTTCTATCTTATGTGTGTTTGGCCTTATCTTATGTGTGTTTGGTCCTTTCTACTTTCTTATGTGTGTTTGGCCTATCTTATGTGTGTTTGGCCTTATCTTATGTATGTTTGTGCTTTCTAATATGTTTCTTATGTGTGTTTGGCTTCTATCTTATGTGTGTTTGGCCTTATCTTATGTGTGTTTGGCTTCTATCTTATGTGTGTTTGGCCTCTATCTTATGTGTGTTTGGCCTCTATCTTCTGTGTGTTTGGCCTTTATCTTATGTGTGTTTGGCTTCTATCTTATGTTGTTTGGCTCTATCTTATGTGTGTTTGGCTTCTATCTTATGTGTGTTTGGCTTCTATCTTATGTGTGTTTGGCTTCTATCTTATGTGTGTTTGGCTTCTATCTTATGTGTGTTTGGCTTCTATCTTATGTGTGTTTGGCCTCTATCTTATGGTTTGGCCTCTATCTTCTGTGTGTTTGGCCTTTATCTTATGTGTGTTTGGCTTCTATCTTATGTGTGTTTGGCTTCTATCTTATGTGTGTTTGGCTTCTATCTTATGTGTGTTTGGCTTCTATCTTATGTGTTTGGCTTTATCTTATGTGTGTTTGGCTTCTATCTTAGTGTGTTGGCTTCTATCTTATGGTGTTTGGCCTCTATCTTATGCGATTTGGCCTCTATCTTATGGTGTTTAGGCTTCTATCTTATGTGTGTTTGGCCTCTATCTTGTGTGTGATTGCTTTCATCTTTGTGTGTTTGGCTTCTATCTTATGTGTGTTTGGACTCTATCTTATGTGGTTTAGCTTCTATCTTATGTGTGTTTGAGCTTCATCTTATGTGTGTTTGGCCTCTATCTTATGTGTGTTTGGCTTCTATCTTATGTGTGTTTGGCTTCTATCTTATGTGTGTTTGTCTTCTATCTTATGTGTTTGGCCTCTATCTTATGCCGTTTGGCCTCTATCTTATGTGTGTTTGGCTTCTATCTTATGTGTGTTTGGCCTCTATCTTGTGTGTGTTTGGCTTCTATCTTATGTGTGTTTGGCTTCTATCTTATGTGTGTTTGGCCTCTATCTTATGTGTGTTTGTCTTCTATCTTATGTGTGTTTGGCTTCTATCTTATGTGTGTTTGGCCTCTATCTTATGTGTGTTTGGCTTCTATCTTATGTCTGTTTGGCTTCTATCTTATGTGTGTTTGGCCTCTATCTTATGTGTGTTTGTCTTCTATCTTATGTGTGTTTGGCTTCTATCTTATGCGCTTTGGCCTCTATCTTATGTCTGTTTGGCCTCTATCTTATGTGTGTTTGGCCTCTATCTTATGTCTGTTTGGCCTCTATCTTATGTCTGTTTGGCCTCTATCTTATGCGCGTTTGGCCTCTATCTTATGCGTGTTTGGCCTCTATCTTATGTGTGTTTGGCCACTATCGTATGTGTGTTTGGCCTCTATCTTATGTGTGTTTGGCCTCTATCTTATGTGTGTTTGTCGCTATCTTATGTATGTTTGGCCACTATCGTATGTGTGTTTGGGCGCGACGAAGGCTGATGATGATGACATAGAAAATGGATCCTCAGAAGCTATAGCTACAACCGAAAAATCTATTCGTGACCACCACGTAATTTCAGTATTATGGACATATAAAGAGACAGAAAGGGTTAGAGAAGACCAATATGAAAGTAGAGATCGACAAATAGGAGATGAGGAAGACCACAGAGAAGATGGATTCAAGATATGATTAATGAATTGAGCATGACGACTGCAGAGGCGGGAAGTATGTCCTATGAAAGAGAGAGAGAGAGAGACAATTCGTAGGACGTTTAAGACGGTAAAGTCCTGCCCAGGACAAGAGATTTGATGATGAATATGTTTAAGTATGTTTATTGATTAATAGGATCATCCTCACTGCACTTCAGTGAGTAACCATGTGTTCTTTGATCTCTTTCTTACATAGGAAGATGTCAGCTGCAGTCCAGGAACTCCGTAGCACATGCGAGGGTCCCCGATGTAATTTTAAAGATGGTAAAGATATTTTTGCAGATATTTTATTTGAAATCTTTTCAAATGAATTGTGCCCGTGCAGTGGCTTTCCAGCCTGCTCTTCACGATTTTAACTACCATGTGTTCTTTTACGCGTTCAAATTGAACACGGGACCTACGTTTTATCGTCCGTCTGGACTAGGAACTAGATCTCATCCACACTCAGATCAAGGATCTCTGGAAAAGTATCCAGATGGTTCCACGAGTGAGCGAACCTGGTACCTTTGGCAAAGAGACGAGCAGTTAGCCTCTACGCCACAAAAACACTCTATCTGATGATGTGAACATGACACCAGCAGAGACGTCAACTCGGGCACAAGACAGATAGAGAGAACATTCAAAGGACTATTAAGGTTGCAAAGTCCTGCTCAGGACAAGCTATTTGATGATTATATGTATACTTGTGTGTGTACATTTATGTATGTGTAAGTGTACGCGAATATGCATAACTCTATGTGTAAACGTCATATATGCACTTGCATCTGTTGTGTGTGCTCATCTCTTCTTATCCCTAGTGCGCGTGTGTGTTTAGTAAGACCAGTCTCAGAAAGATAATAAGCATCGCAATGGAAATAGCCTGCCAGGATAGAAGTTCCCATTTTTATTATTCCACGCGATGAGCCTCCAATCAAAGTCTGGAACGGGGCTAGTCGATGGAAATAAATTTCCATTCATTTTCTTCGGTGTATCTTTCATTCCGAGCAAATTGTGTCTGTGATGTGTTCATTTTCTTACTTCCACTTTCTCTCTCTCTCTACTCTTTTTTTGTCTATAGTCTTTGACAGCTTCATTTCTTGTACTTTTATTTTCTCTCTCTCTTTTGTCTATAGTCTTTGACAGCTTCATTTCTTTTGTCTATAGTCTTAGACAGCTTCATTTCTTTTGTCTATAGTCTTAGACAGCTTCAATTCTTTTGTCTATAGTCTTAGACAGCTTCATTTCTTTTGTCTATAGTCTTAGACAGCTTCATTTCTTGTCATAGTCTTAGACAGCTTCAATTCTTTGTCTATAGTCTGACAGTCTCTTTGTCTATTCTTAGACAGCTTCATTTCTTTGTCTATAGTCTTAGACAGTTCAATTCTTTGTTATAGTCTTAGACAGCTTCATTCTTTTGTCTATGGTCACCATTTCTTTTGTCTATGTCTTTGCAGTTTCATTTCTGTACTTTAATTTGTCTCTCTTTATCTGTAATCTTAGCTTCAACTTTTCTACCTTTTATTTGCTACCTTTGATTTGCTACCTTTATTTCTACCTTGAATTTTCTATCTCAAGTCAAAGAGCAAATACCATCCCGTTTCGACGTGTTTCTTGTATATAGCAAACACAAATCTCTTCTACATGTCTTACTTTTGTTTAAAATATCTGAAGACAAAGTACTGATTTCATTGCTACCCGTTTTAACGCTATATTGCTGGACACTCTATGCAGAAATAACTCGCCCACTGCCGAGGGTAGCTCCAGCAATAATCCTATAGATCTCTGGTAAAATGCACTCGTGAAAATAAACCGCCGTCTGGATGATTCAAACCCACGACTGTTGGAATGCACGGAAATGACGTAACCACCTAGACACAGAGATTTCGACTTTCATTTTGTTGTTGTTGTATTTAGTAGTTGGCAAACGAAACAAATCTACAAATATTTGGTTTATTTTATTTGGTCTGTTGGTAGGTAATCTGTTTATGTTGCCAAACCATTAAACTGTGTGTTTTTATTGATGAAGTTTAGTACTGATGTTGTACTGTTTAGTTTTTTGCGGTATCTCTTTATATGACAACAGAGGTGTTTACTGCCCCAGTACCTGGTAAGCATTGTGCATAGATTGCTCGATAAGACATTAATATTGCTAAAGTTTGTCACGTCTATGCTATACTTGCTTTGAGATAACACGTGCTTGGAGACAGGTACGTATGCTACTATCAATTTATTGTCATTCTTAGTTAGAATTATGTTTTAGTTTATTAAGTATTCCGTGTCTGTATTTGTTATCTTGATAAAAGCCTATGGTCGAAACGTTGAGTGCTGTTTATTTTCATATTTATTCATTAATTTCTAATTACTTATGTAATAATGTATATACTTGTCTTAGTCAAATTATTCACGCCTATGCACAGTCTTTAGCTATTTATATGTTTTTTTCAAGTCGGTTTTTAAAATATATTTGATTAGATTCTTCAAGTCAGAGTCTGATCTATCTTCTGCTGCTACTCTCTGTCGTCTATTCTTACCCCACTAATGCAATATCTATCGGTTTGTCATCCATCTTTCACCCCAGACCGTTATTTAGAACTTGACCGATTTAATAGTACATCAATTTTTTCTGCTTTCCAAACGCAAGAGCAACTCATTGTATTGTCCCTTGAGTGGAAACAGACATAGAAGAAATAAGAGGAGAAGAAATGGAGAAAAGCAGACAGCATTATTAGAAAAAGAACACATAACGTCGACATAACAAAATTCTATTTGTGCCAAGTTGAAAATCTATGAGGTCGAACAAGATGTTGGAAGTGGATTCAATTTCATGGTGCGTCTCCATTTCTCTTGAAGTGTGGTCTTGTTTATTTCAGTGACTCTGTCAATTTTCCGTACTGTCAGCGCTTTGACCCTCGTGTTTAACTGTTTTCATTTACATTAAGATAGCAGAATTACAGAGTGTTTGTAAAGTCTCACTACACTTTATATGTAGAAGAAAAATGAGAAAAACAGAAGTTTATGACATCATCAAAAATGGTGTTCTATAGTCAATTGTGATGCAATATGCAGTGAATGACTGCTGTCTGCTGGGGTATATTCTTTTCACTCAAACCATAATGGTGTTTTCAACTGAAGAAAGAATATTTGACAATATGAAGAAACTATACATATCTTGAAGAAGGTTGTGGATATTTTCAACATCTGCTATAATGAACATTTCATTTGTTCTTTCTAGTTTACCAAGAACAACAGTAGACCATAGCAGTAACTATTGTGACTAATTTCACTACTTTGTTTTAGCCCATTTTTTATGACGTCATGTACTTCATTTTTCAAGCTGACCTACATATGTTGTGTTGCTTTACAAACAAACAGACTTTACAAACAGACTTTACAAACAGACTTTACAAACATCCTGTATAATATAAGAATGAAAACTGTAGTTCAGTCATTTTTGTGTGTCTTCACTTCAAATACACTTCTTTATCTTCCCTCTCAGATTAACTATCCCGCCCGTGTGTTGTCGGGCTCGTAATGGGAGCAAAGAATAGTAACACTGCGACCTACAAGGTATGTTGTAGGAGGTGACTGAGGTAGGCGCCTAGGCCCTGGTCAAGTTTGTCTTTTCTGTAGTATTTTCTGTCTTTGGTCAAGTTTGTCTTCTCTCAGTATTTTCTGTCTTGGTCAAGTTTGTCCTTTCTCTAGTATTTTCTGTCTTTGTCAAGTTTGTCTTCTCTCTAGTATTTTCTGTCTTGGTCAAGTTTATCTGGTCTCCAGTGCTTTCTACCTTGGTCAAGTTACGTTGCACCCTAGTATGCTATGTCAAGTTTATTTACTGTCTAGTATTTTCTGCCCTACTCAAGTTGGTCTGCTCCCTTGTATTTTCTATCTTTGTGAATTGTGTTTGTGTATTAACTGTAGGTATAGTCGACACTCAGGGGGCAGAGCACGAAGCAGACCAAGAACACGATGGATAGATATCATCTCAGAGTCCCTGCGAAAACATGGACTGACAACGTCAAGCGCAACACACCTGGCACAAGATAGAAAACTAAATCTCCCACGACGTTTCACGGCAAATGTTGTTAAGATAAGATAAGATGAGATTAACTGTCGGTTTCTTGTATTTCCTTTGTTTGGTCACGTTTGTTTGATAAATAACTGTACCCAGTGGCGGCTCGTCATTAAGGGCCAGAGGGCCGGCCACACCAAAAATAATTTGTAACGTGTATTTATTATTTAATAAATTAAAATATAACCTAACCCAAATACATGATTTTCCGAAAATGTGTGCTGGCCCCACAAGCAAAATCGATCACGAGCCGCTACTGACTGTACCCCTTGAATATGTTATGTCTTGATCAAGTTTATCTGCTTATGGAACAACTGGAGCACTTTAGTAGACTGGTCTTTGAGAGAGAGAACTTCCAAAGAACTGTTAGAGTATTACAATTTTTGCTAAGAACAAGCTACTAGATGATGATGAAGACAATATCTCTAATGATTTCTGTTTTGGACAACTTTGTCTGTTAATTTAATCACTGCAAATCCTTAGCAATTTCTATTTGTGGCAAGATTGCTCTCTTGGGTCATCTTTATTTAAAGACAATCGAGTTGTTATGTACAAATTTCAAACAGTATGATTTTTAAAGCATCTTTTGTTTCAAAGATATCTAATAAAATACAGATCAAAGTATCGTCAAAGTATTGTCAAAGTATCGTCAAAGTTGCTTATTTATTTATTATTTAGTTGCTTATTGGTTCTGTGAAGGTTCCCACCATTTGGCCACGATCAAGTGGGAACTATTTTGTTTAAAATTATTATTGAACCCTTACCATTTAATGCCGTACAGGATAGTATCCAATTACATTTTAAACGTGTACAACCCGGATCGTCGTCATTCTTTCGAACGACAGCTACTCGGAATTTAAAGATTTTGTTCAGTTGCCTATTGGCTTATGAAGGCTCCATCCTTTGGCATGATCAAGTGCGCACTACAATTTGATCTTAGCCAAAATGGCTGAAAGAATTTGTCACACCTTGTCGGTTTTTATTTGTAGTTTTTAAAATAGTTCCATTTTTGTAGATGTCAGGAATATTACATTTAAGAATACTTTTTGTCCTTTTCTTTTTCATTCTATAAATTTTAAATTGTGTAAAAACTCTGTATGGTGCTGCATTTGAATCCATTACACTTCTGTATAAATTCACTGATAGTAAATATAACTAGTACAATCTGATCAAAGAACGTTATCAAAATGAGCAGGGAAGTAATTTATTAATTACTTCCCTTGATACGTGTTTCTCGGGCACAGAATATTGATATTTTCAAGTTGAGTTTTATATACCTACTTGGTTTACTTACTCTGATCATGCACACAGTTTCATCATCACGAGCCGTGACGGAGGACGTAGGCGATCATGGATTCCCACAAACTTCTGTCCTTAGTACCGACAACCACCCTGTGCTGCCGGGGTTGCATAGGAGCAAAGAATAGTAACACAGCGAGCGACAAGGCAAGTCGTAAGAGGCAACTGAGGTAGGGGTCTAGGGAATCTACCCTATTAATAAAAAAGTGTTGCAGAAATCGAATGTGCTGGCCTACTTGTAGGCGCATAGCTGGCACAACATACACTCGCTCTTAGGCTCAGATCACATGAAAATCACAAAAGTTTATTAACAAGTCGATATGGAGCGTTCGAAGCAGAAGAAGTACTGACTCAGATTGAGCGTTGACACTCTTTTGTGCCATGCAGAGACATGTCAAAAACTTGTTCCTTTCTGTCATCATTTGTCACTTCTCCCTTTGATGTTATCGGTTGTCACTATGTCTTCTGAACCTCCCTTTCTTACTAACCTCTCGAAAATAATGAATCCCTGTATTTTATAATGAGTTTTCTAATGAGTTTTCTAATGAGTTTTATAATAAGTTTTATAATGAGTTTTCTAATGAGTTTTGAATACTAATGAGCTCAAATTGAAATGAGAATGAAATTGATTGCTAATGAGTTGCTGTATTTCAACACATCCCCGTTATTAATTATAGCCGTTTATGGGATTCATGGGAATGTACATTACTTCCATCTGTGTGACAGTATTGACTCTTTGTAGCACTGAAGAACTTCTTCACTCTTCACCCCTAGGGGAGGCATAAGTCCCAACCAGGGCCTTCCAAGCCCGCCTATCCAAGACCATCCTTTCCAGATCTCTCCACTCTGTCCACATTTTCTTGTCTCCAACTCCCGTCTGCATATGTTCCTGTGCCTTTCCTTACCTCTATTGCGTGGGGGTTCCATCGGAGAGCCTGTCTCGTGATGCTGTTAGGTGGTTTCCTCAGTGTGTGTCCTATCCATCGCCATCTTCTGTCCTTATGTCTTTTCCCTCTGTCATTGTCCTGTCTATTCCACAGTTCCCTGTTTGTAGTCCTGTCATACCATCGCAGATGAAGTATCTTACGAAGGCATCTATTGATGAATGTCTGCAACTTTTTGGTGTTTCCCTTAGTTGTTCTCCTTGTTTCCATCCATACAGAAGGACAGCCTTAACATTTAAATTATCATTAAATATCATTATCTTAGTTTTATTCCTGATCATTCTTGAACTCCATATGTTCTTCAGAATAGCAATTGTTGAATTGAATAGACAATGTCTTGTTGCATATTACACTTTTCATTTCCTGAAATTCTGTTACAATTTAGGTGACAATTTCTACTCTTTTATTCTGATCTGCATCTCCAATCTGATGTTATCATGGCTCAGATGTTATGTATTCTGAATGACTTTTAGATCTTTACTGTCGATATATTAAGCCTTCTTTGGACAAGTTCTGATGATTTACATTGTCAAACGTCTTAATGCAGTATATAAAACACAAGTACGTATATGTTTTACTTACAGTATCCTTTCTTCTATTAGTGTTCTTAAGATATATATATATCTCCCCAGCATCTATAAAATCTTGATGCAGTCCCAGACAAGATGGGCAGGACATGTGGCTCGAATGCCAGATTGCAGAATACCCAAACGACTCTTTTATGGTGAGCTGCATAGCAGGTAGAACAGCAAGGATGGAACAAAAATATCAAAATATAAAGGCAGTAAAACTTCCCACAAGTGCAACTATACCTTGCCCACACTGTACACGAACATTTCAAGACCGTATCGGGCTCACTAGTCATCTACGCACACACAGACAAACATAACGCAACTACATTCCCTTGGATGAAAATTTGTGTGGTCATCATCACCCGTGATGGACGAGTATCATCATCATCATATATATGTAATAGGCTTGTCTCATGGCTTGGCGTAAATGCCAATTAAAAATGAAAATCGTGGCATATCCTAAAGGACGTACCATCAACCACAGTAAACGAGTCGTTGATTTTCTAGGCACCACTTATACGTTCAGTAGTTTGCCATTGCTTTCTGAACGGTGAAGTCTATTTTACCTTTAGTTTAAAAACCCACGGAAACGAATTTGCTTCAAACTTACCCACTGTGGGGCTTGAACCAGGTACGCTAGGGTTCGTGATCGAGCTCACTACCGCTTGAGCTACAGACGCTCACAATTAGCTACAGCGCCGATTAGGATCGGGAATATGAGTAGATCGGGAAGTTCATTGTCATTTTGTGTCCTCCAGGTGTTGATTCGTTCAAGAAAATTGTACAGATAAAATCATTCAATGATTGATTGATTGGTAGGACAATCATCATTGCACTTCAGTTAGTAACCATGTGTGTTCCAATCTTTTTTTTAAATAGGAAGATCTAAACCGCAGTGCCCAAACTCCGTAGCACCGGCGTGTGTCCCTAATGTAATTTTGAAGATGGTGGCAACATTTTGTAGGAAATATATTTAAAATATTTTTCTAATGCATTTTGTCCGAGCTGCTGCTTTCCAGCCTGCTCTTCTCGATTCTGAACTGCCAAGTGTTCTTTTACTTGCTCAACATGAATACGGGACCTACGTTTTATCGTCCGTTCCCGATATGACTTGGAACTCGATCTCACCTACACTGAGAAGAGTGATGCCTGGAAATATATCCCGATTGCTCCACGAGGGATCGAACCGGTTACTTTTGGCACGAGACATGAACATCTAACCACTTCGCTACAGAAGAGTTCAATAAATAATAATTTTAAAAAAAAAAAAGCTAACCAGGAAAGAGAAGAAATAAAATGAACAGCAGAAATGAAAAGACCGTTGAAATACTCACATACAGAAAAAGAAATCAGACGCAGAGGGATTAATCATACCATCTCACAGCGAAGAGGGCATTGATGGAACTAAAACAAGCAAAATACTAGGTATTACCAGTTATTTAAATTGTATAAATCAAATTTCTTTCCCCTTATCCGGGGTAATCCCCCTTGGATGACCCTTGGAGATTTGTGAATGAAGCCAGCAGGAACCAGGCAGTTATTCTCTCTTGTTTGGTCAATTAATAAAGGTCAAAATAGGACCTTGACCGCTCGCCCACTCACCCAGGAGCCATTGGGCTTTAGTCCCTAAAACCCCAGGCTTTTGGATGAAAATTTTATGTCAAATCACAGCTGACAAGATCCACGGCAGAGTCTTGCATGCAAACGAACCATAATCTATTCGAGACTTGAACATCGATCCTTGTCTCACTGACAGTTTTTTCCCCTTTCCAAATCGACAGTGCGTTAGGGTTCAATTTGTCACCAAAATTTCATTACAAATCTTAGAGTACAGAAACTTACAGATACAAATGAAAAAACCAAAAAACAGACAGCAAAATATAAAAAATGTAAAAAAACTAAATTATTTCACATTAGTGAATTACACATTCGTGAATTTTCAAGAAGTGTACTCGATTCTGGTATCGATGAAATAAGCAAGACATATGGTGGTAATCAGGTTTTCAGTTAATTTCAGTAGTCGTGTTGTCCGTCATTTTGTCCGTCATTTTGTCCGTCATTTTGTCCGTCATTTTGTGTAAGAAAGAAAGAAAACTGGAGGAGAGATTTCTTCTAGAAATGTATCGAAATATAAGTTATGTCTTTGTATAACATACGCTGATAAGTGACAGAATATCGTAGTTGTTATTATAAACTTATTGTGTATTGAGTTTTGGTATGATCATTACTAGAACGTGGCTTCAGAAACATTCTGACTTAGCATCGGTCGATAGTATTTATGTCCAAGTAACAGCCTAGACGAGACTGCAGAAGCTATCAAATCTTAAGACAGACGAGAATGCCTGGGCGGTGATGCGAGAGTTACATTATCATTCTTTTATTTTTCTCTCTCTTTCTCTTTCTAATGCTGGTTTTATATTCAGTTTCGCTCACCCTCTTTCACTTCATTCATTTTTTTCCTTCTTCAATTTTCTTCCGCTGGGGCGAATTTGGTGACAAATTATCTGGATATTCTGTGCATCTCCGCTGCTCTTTCTAACAAACTTATGTTTCTCCATCAAATTTGGCGTCCATCTTCTCGCGTGCGCGTCTTGCAAGTATATTGTTTTGAATGAAATGAGTGCAGGAAAAAAAGAACACTGCGTCGTCTTCCTCAGAGCTCATAAAACTGGACAGAAAAATCCCCTCAATTTCTAATTTTGTTGCGAACTTTCTAAAAGGCCGAGAGAAGGATTTTAATATTACTTCTTTTGTTTAAGATTTTATATTCCCCGTTAAGTTTATTTTTTTCTTCTTATGTTCTCTTCTTTTTTCAAGTTTGAATCTACAGATATGAACGCATATTGGTTTTCATTTGTATAGTGTTTACTCGTGCTGTCATGCAGTAGCACACATAAGTCTTGCTATATGTAAACGGTATTGTCCGTACATTGTCCGTATGTAAACGGTATGCGTCGGAGCCGAGAAGGCATTATAACTCCATATGTAAAGAATATAATTTGAATCTACTATGAAGGATGTGTACATGTATGTTATATGTGTACACCAGTGTGCATGTATGCTGTTCTTTCTTCTCAAATATACAGGCACAATAAACTTATTGCATGTTTTGTATAAACACTGTCCGATCAAATCTGACCTGATTATTCTGTGTTCAACTGACAAAGTGTTGACGAAAGACACTCTTTAGTAAAGCTCTTGCTTTGAAGGGATAACTGACTGTGTTTTTAAAATCGGTGGTATTGTAGAGCGAGGTAATGGGTACCATAAGAAAACAAAGGGTTTGTAGTTCGAATCAGGTGTCTCTGATGAATTATTCTCTTCTGGAAGCTTCTTATACTTATATACTGTCTATATAGCTTCAAGATGTTGTCATAAAAGTGCATCTCCTCAGTTTTAGAGACGTGAGACACTTGTAGTATGAGGTATTTATTGTTATTGTTTTTGTATTTTGTCAAACTACATTACGTGTTCCGCCATTGCTATATAGTTTTACTGTAGTCTTCCCCTATATCGATAATACTATTCACCATATTACTGCAGCTTTTTGTCGTGACGTATTAGGTACATGTATTGCTATTGTTTTTGTCAAACTACAATACTTTGTCAGTGTTTCGCTATTGTACATAGTTTCACTGCAGTCTTCCTTTATATCGATAGTAGTAAGAGATACCCAGACCTATACAAGAATGAGACAGATATACACATGCAACCACACAAACGTTTACTAAAACTTAATTTTGATAACACGTTAAAGGAATATGGTAAACAATTAGACTATCGACGTCTATAATTATACACGGTGAGATAGACGAATGGATATACATATTGCCATATATATGGGGGGTCTCTGTGGCTAAGTGGCTAAGCCCTTTGCCTTGTGAGTCGAAAGTCGTGAGTTCGAATCCGGACCGCGCCGTTCTGTTCACGAGTGCAGTTTTTCTAGAGACCCTAGGATTGTTGCTGGAGCTACGGAGTTCGTGCTTTGTACAATATTCTCGGCAGGTGGCGTGCCATTTCTGCGGAGAGGACCGAGCCATATGGGGTAAAACCCTGTGCAATGAAGTCAATCCTTTGGCTTTAAAACCCTTTATATTGCCATATAATGGTATTGATAAATTGACATACGGATTTGATAAATAAAAGACATGTAAATGTATAGTTCTTTTTGGTCTTCCTCATTCAACTCCCAACGGAGCACAGGTCTTTAACAAACTTCTTCCAGCTCTACCTCTCTCCTGCCATCTCTTCCAATTCTTTCCATGTTTTACCTATCCTTTTAATATCTGTCTCCAGTTCTCTTCTCCAGGTACGTACAGGACTTCTTAGGACAAGCTATTTGATGACAAATAGCAGTTCTAAGAAAGATAATATGAAGATATGTTGGGCATACTTTAAGAAGAAATTATACAAGAATCACAAAGCAGATATTGCAGTAGGAGGCACAGGGCTTAAGAAAGAAAAGATTACCCTAATGATGCGCTGAAACGAATTTTACTGAGAAAGGCGGGACATATATGATTCGATTTCATAGAGAAGATTGCACGAGTTGCCAAGGATAGAGCAGTATGGAGAAACTACTAACATGTTCTACGTAATGTTTAAAAGTACGAGAGGAATTTATATACATATATATATATATATATATATATATATATATACATATACAATACTTATCGATATAAGGAAGATTGCAGTAAAACTATGTAGCAATGTTGATATAAGGGAAGATTGCAGTAAAACTATGTAGCAATGTTGATATAAGGGAAGATTGCAGTAAAACTATGTAGCAATGTTGATATAAGGGAAGATTGCAGTAAAACTATGTAGCAGTCGCGAAATACATAAAAACAAAGTACTGTAGTTTTACAAAGAACAAAAACAATAACAATATACAGCAACGTTTCGACGAAAATGCCGTTATCAAGCAGCATTTATATATAATGCATGTATATATATATATATATATATATATATATATATATATAAACTTGGATTCTCCTAAAAGTAGTTAATTTTATTTTTAATGTTTGTTAGCCTACACGCTCTGATATAACCAAAACAAAGTTCACCTTAGGTTGAAAGATACGTGTCTCGGCTTAAAGGGGCCTTAATTCCTACATCTTAAACACACATATATAATATAGGAAGAGACAGAGAGAATGAGAGACATAAAGAGAGAAAGAGACTGAGTAAGATGCATGTATGTTTGTAACTCTGAACTTGACGGACAACTCACACTTAGATCAACAAAAAGCTATCATTACAGACTTCAAAAGCGACAAACATGTAATCTAAGTGACTGCTTCTTCCCTTATGCGCAGACAGATTCGATTCCCAAGCCTGCAGGGAATGCCACGCTCATATGTTCCGTCCAGCAATCGACGTTTCTAATGTGGTTAAAAACTGTGTTATCGATCTTTGCTAGTATTGTTTCTCTCCCCTTTTTTGTTGGTTGCCGATGTTTAAAACGTTTGCAATGTAATATATATGTTACATTCTTTGGTGACTTTTCTGTCTAGGGCACCGGTTCCCAACCTGTGGTACGAGTACCACCTGTGGTACGTGTTGGCCGCTCCATGGGTACGCAACCAGTTATGCCCGGCAAACAATAACAATAAAAATAAATTTAAAATGTTGATTTATTGATTGATATGACCAACATCATTGCACTTTGGTGAGTAACCATGCATGCTTCGATCTATTTCTTACACAGGAAGATGTCGTCGGCAGTGCACGAACGCCCTAGCATCGGCGAAGTTCCTCGATGTAATTTAGAAGATAGTGTAAATATTTGGTAGGATTTCACACACAAATATTTATAATGAATTTTGCCGAGCAGAGGCTTGCTCTAAAGTCTGCTCTTCGGGATTTTTAACTGTCAATAGTTCTTTTTAGTACTCGAACACGATACCTACGTTTGATCGTCCGTCTCCGAAAGAACTAGGCCTGGATGTCACTTACACTGGGATCAGGGATCTCTGGTAAAATATTCCGATGGCTTCAAGAGGTAGCGAACCGAGTACTTTTATAATGAGAGGTGGGTTCCTAACCTCTACGTCATAGATACCTCAATAAATTCCGTAATTAGAACTGGTTCTTGCATCTTTTGAGCCTGATTTCAAGAAACTAAGTGCATCAAAGCAAGTTTAACAATCTTACTAACATTGTTTCTATCGGTTAGAATCTCTTCTACAAATATTGTATGGACTAGTGATCGTCTTTACGAATATTGTTTTAGCTAGTGATCTGTTTTACGAATTTTGTTTTAGCTAGTGATCTGTTTTACGAATATTGTTTTAGCTACTGATCTGTTTTACGAATATTGTTTTAGCTAGTGATCTGTTTTACGAATATTGTTTTAGCTAGTGATCTGTTTTACGAATGTAGTTTTAGCTAGTGATCTGTTTTACGAATTTTGTTTTAGCTAGTGATCTGTTTTACGAATATTGTTTTAGCTACTGATCTGTTTTACGAATTTTGTTTTAGCTACTGATCTGTTTTACGAATTTTGTTTTAGCTAGTGATCTGTTTTACGAATGTAGTTTTAGCTAGTGATCTGTTTTACGTTTGTATAACGAATATTGTTAAATTAAATATGTGGTTATCAGTTATATGAGGACTATCATCATAGCTCTCAGGACATGTCCATAGGTGCTCCGATTTCTGCATCAGCAAATCCAGCATCGTCCAGCAGCCCAACACGCCAGTTGATTAATCAATATCTTTGCATATTTAGTATGTCGTTCTTTTCGGGCTGCACCAATATTGACACCCATCTCTCTCAATCTGGTCAGCGAGTCGGATTCACAGCCCTGAAACTCCTCTGTTCGGAAAAACTCTCTCAATGCATGAAGAATATCATTTCGATCCATGGCAGCTCCCTCTGATACTGTAGCCAAGCCAGCCAATCTATCAGTTCGTTCATTACCCCTAACTCATGCGTGCCCAGAAGCAAAAATGAAGATGATTTCCAGTGGCGGCTCGTGATCATTTTTGTTGGTGGGGCCAGGCAAAAGTTTTCGGAAAAATCACGGTTGTGGGTTGTTACATTTTAATTTATAAAAAACTAAATACACGTTACACATTATTTTTGGTGGTGCCTGGCCCCACTGGCCCTTAATGACGAGCCGCCACTGGTGATTTTTCTGATCATTGTCTGTGGTTTGAACTGTTAGTGCAGTAATTTTACTTTCAAAACGTATTACCTCATTTCCACTATTTTACATTTAGATAGACGTTGAACACAATTTTCAGTAGCTTTTCTTCTTTTTCTTTGGTGATCACTGGTCATGCTCTTCATCCACTGTTGACCACAAACTGGGCAGTTAGCTTCAGGTCTGCTAGGTTTTCAAAATCGTAGTTTTTAGGACGACCGAGTGTGATCAAATGTTGCTTTTCATCTCATCCATGTTTGCAGGACCTGCCCGGCTTCTGTTTCGCCTGTTGACACTGGCATACAACTATTTGACTTATTCCTATTCTATGTAGTGTCCGGCACACATTGACCAGCGTGGTCAATAAGTGATAAAAGCAACTTCTGCGCTAGAAAAGAGGGAGTGTTGCAGTGGTCCCCAATAGACCCTACCTTTGTAGGGGTTTCCACAACACTAAGCATAACACTACACGCCTAGAATTGGTGGAGGTTCCAGGGTTATGAGGAAAGCCAGGTACTCCATCTATTCTAAACAGGAACAAGGGTGAAATAATTCCATAATTTCTAGAGGTTAGAAAACAAACAAACAACAACAACAACAACAACATTTAGTGTTCGATACGTAGGTTTAAGACAAACCATCAGTTTTGCAGTACAACTTAGACGATTTATAGGTCTGTAGCTCTGTGGATCTTTTTGATCTTTTCGAAGATTCAGTATTTTTATTTCAATCCAGAAGCACTTGAGCTTTCAATTCTTCGACTCGGTGCCATGGAGATCGCAACCCTTCGGTTCGGTGTCACGAAAACTGTAAATCTGGAAGACCTGTGGCTTTTCTGACAGGCCGCGGATTTGAACCGCACTCACAGGGGTTGGTCACCGTCGTCCAATGCGCTTCAAACGCGCTGAGCAGGTGGGAGATTCAGTATTTAAAAACAATTATTATAAAAACTAGGCGTTCCATTGATAGAAATGTGTTTTAATAAGGTACACTATTGGAAAAAAGGTTGGAAACCACTATTCTATGTGATCAATATGGCTGCTGTTGCGTCTGTGTTGCGTCTGCCTGGTCAAATCATTTGATTCTTGTTGAACATTTTCAGATAGTTCATTTCTATAAATAGAACAAGATGTTCTTTCTGGAACAAAAATATAGGGATTATCGTGAACCTTTTTTTATGTTGAATATTAACATCATCATCATCAGGTGCCTTGCCGGCTGGGATAGGCGATCATGGATTTCCACAAATCTCTATCTTTGGTGTTTGCTATCAATTCAGATGTTGACGCTCTACTGTGCCATGAAGTCAGGCTATCCAAAATTTCTCTCTCTGTCTTCCCCTGTCTCGTCTATCCTCGATTTTACCAGTTGTTACATTATATTCTAAACCTCCCCTCCTCATCACATGTCCAAACAATTATGACTGCCTCTTTCTTATCCCTTTCGCTGCTACATACTTTCTGAAGGCTGAGCTAAAAATAGCTACTCTTTGTTTCTAGTTCACAAACGTGAATGTATACCTATAGCAGTGAAGGTAGCAATGTATAACGTGTTAACACGTCTTTAGCCCAAGCCCATAGAGGAGAGATGATAACAGACGTGTTAATGCGTCTTTAGAAGTTAATGGGGAAAACGTATATATACGTCTTTAGCAGCTAAAGGGTTATATTGGTAACAGGTTTTCACTGTGTTTCACCTCATTCAACAGCTCAACATTAGTCCTTTTAACAGTCCACGGAATTCTCATCATTCTTGTCTAAAACCACATCACTGTGGTCTCCAGAGATTTTGAACACTATTAACATACAAGAAAAAATGAATACAAGAAATAATTTATCCCAGATTATTACTGACCAAATACCATAACAAATGAGGAGCTTTTGAAACGAAAAGACTGTGCATCCTTGGTCACCATCATTAAGAGACGAAGATAGAGGTGGTTTTGACATGTATGTCGTATGTCAGTGGGGGGCATTGGCTAGGACAGCTTCTAAATGGACAGCGGATGGGAAGAGAAGGCCTGGAGTTCCAAAGGAAACGTGGAGAAGAACTGTGGAGAGAGAGAGTTGAAGGAGTGTGGCCTGACGTGAGAGATAGTTGGTAGAAAGGCAGAAGAACGTCAACAGTGGAAGTCTCTTGTTGAAGACTTATGTGTCAATCAGGACAGGAAGAGGATATAGATAGATTACTTACCAAAAACATCTGTTTTATTTTTCTTGTACATCGTAGCAATTTCATCCTTTAAAAAATATTGCACTGTGCTAAACGCCGCCACACTTACAGTCCTTCCGAATTTCGTTTTTCTCATAGGTCATATACCTCGCATTCTCTGCCTCTATGATCAATTCACCTGTTATATCATGAATCCATCTTCTCTGTGGTCTTCCAAGTTTTCTCTTTGCAAGGATGAATCCTCCATAATTCTATTTTTCAATTCAACATGTTTTATTTGTGTGTACAATACTTCAATTTATTCATTTTTACTTGTAGCTTCAGCCCGTTTCTTTCATTTGGTTTTTTTTCTGGATAGATATCTTGATTGTTTTCTTGTCTGTGGTATACGAAGGACTTTCTGTATTATTTATATTGAAAAGATATATTTTCCAGATATGTTTCTAGTAATGGATTATAAAACCTAGGTCACGTGTTCAATTTGAGCACGTAAAATAGCTCTTCTTCTTCTTCTTTTGTCGTCACACTGCTACCGGGTTGTTGCCCAGTGTCGTGGTTTTCTGTTTTTGTCTTGCGCTGTTCTGGTGGCTTGTGTGATTGTTATCTTTGCTCTTTCACAGGATGCTGCCACGCCATCTAACCATCTTTCCGTGGTCTTCCTCTTGCCTTCTTTCCCGATGTTCTGTTGTAGAAGACTCCGTATACTGTGGAGTTTGGATGCATTCTTATTAAGTGGCCAAACCACTTCATTCTTTGTTTATCTATATAATTCAAGCACGGTTTGTGCCAACTTTCTTTCTTATGCTGATGTTGGTGATTCTGTCTTTTCTTGTGTTGTTGGTAACTTTTCTCAGGCAACGCATTTCACATGTAGTTATTTTTGTGACTGCGCTTTGCTCAATGTCCATGTTTGGCTCTGGTAACACAAAGTAGGTATAAAAATGCTGTTGATCATTTGTTTCTTAGCTGCCTGTGAAATTTTTGGGTGCCTTAACAATGGGGCTAGCTGGTAGGTTACAGCATTTGCTTTTTGTACTCTAGCCTCTATCTCTCTATCTAGTTTTCCGTCTTCTGTGAATATGCTTCCTAAGTATTTGAATTCTTTCACTTGGTTTATTTTAGTGCCATTGACATGGATGTCTAGATTATTATGTTTTCTTCCCATATTCATTATTTCTGTTTTAGTGTTGTTGATTTTCATGTCATGTTTTACACAATTTTTGTTCAAGGTGTCAATATGATGTTGTAGATCTTGTTCATTTTGATGTATCAGGCACTGATCATCTGCAAAAGCAGTTCATTTATTTCATCATCTGAATTTGACTCTTGAGTTATTTTATCCATATATGCAATAAAGAGTAGTGGTGAAAGGACACAACCTTGTCTAACACCTGATGTAATGGAGAACCAGTCGGTCATTCCTTCTGTAGTTCTTACTGTACTCTGGCTATCTTGATATAAGGCCATGATGTTACCTAATAGTTGTCCTTGGACGCCATATTCTTCAAGGATCTTCCATAGTTTGCACCTGTTTACTCTATCAAATGCCTTTTCTTGGTCTATAAATAAAATAGCTCTTGGCAGTTACAAATCGAAAATATCAGGCTGGAAAGAAGCTGCCCTGTTAAAATTAATTAGAAAAAGATTAAAAACAAAATTTCTACAAAATGTCTTCAACATCTTCACAATTACGTATTGGATCCTCGCTGGTGCTACGGAGTTCGTGCACTGCCGCTGAGATCTTCTGTGCAAGAAAGAGATCGGAGCACACATGGTTACTCACCGAAGTGCAATGATGATGATAATATAAATCGATCAATCATTCAATCAATGTTCATTCTGTAAACCATACATTGCTTCTGGAAATATACATGATATTAGCATTCTGGTTTGTGTTTTTCTATCACCTTCATTGATTACTGTTATTATTTTCTTGTTGTGTAAGACTTTGATTTGATTTTCATTTCCTTCGTCAAGTCATACTATAATTGAAGAAAATGATGGACTTGGTGATATGTCTGATTATCTAATGTGGCGTGAAGATGACGGTGTACTTGGTGACAAGTCTGATTATCTAGTGTGGCTCGAAGACCACGGTGAACTTCGCGTTAGTGTGATGTATCTTATTATCTAGTGTGGCTTGAAGAAGACGGTGGACTTGGTGACATGTCTGATTATCTAGTGTGGCTTGAAGACCACGGTGTACTTGGTGTTAGTGTGATGTATCTGATTACCAAGTATTACTTGAAGAGAACTCTATATAACCTAAATTCTCTCTTTGGTTGCAACTGATAGAAACATTGACATCAAGCTAGATCTAGCTGCGTCATCTACTACGTCCATATCACTTCATATGCGTGTACATTCTTCTTTATATCAATTTTCAGTCTGCAACTAACATATTCCGTCCTCGACGGACGATTTAACCTTTTCATCCTTCTAAACCGATATATAGGCTAGCAGTATTTTTTAAGATAACTCAAAGCCAGTACACTGGTTTATTCAGAAACATAAATACGTACACCGGTTATACAAATTATCGACTGAAAATGTTAATTATAAATAATTGTGTTTAAACACTTCTTATTTACTGTCGCTCTATTCGTAAATAGAAAGACTAACAATATGGCTGACAACACCTCTTGTTTAATTTAAACTCTCATTTTCAAACATTTTGTTTAGTTTTTCAGTCAGTCTTTGAGGTTGGAATAATAACGGTTGGGGTTGGTAAGGTTGACTTGGGTCAGCGATGATGAATTGCAAATAGATTTCGTCACTTCTGTTGAATAGTGACTAAAGTTACTCCCTCCAGGGCTTGGTCGTCTGCGATAGTGATTAGAGATCCATTAGCTGGGAGCCAAATCTTTCTCGTTCTCATATGGTGAACGAAGGGAATCAAATTGTCATAAGGGTGGCTATGTCGTGCTGGCTAGTAGTTGCTGCAGGGGTTATGGTAGCAGACATGCTGTTTTATTAGTTTGTGGATAACGTTGATTTACAAGTATAGGTTTTGATGTTCTGTATTATTCTTCTTCTACATCATTGAGCCAGCGGCACTTGAGCTCTTTCAGCACGATACTATCTAATGATATCTGCATGTGTTTGTAAGTTGTTCTTTTGTTTCTTATAATATGTTCCATTTATCTGGCCTTGGAGGAAGCAGGATCTTCCTGGCATCATCTAGTGCTTGGCACCTGAAGAGGTGATGGTGAACGGTTTCATGATGACGTGCACACAGCTGGCATACAAACTCTAAACAAACCGTAAAGAAGAAAATCGAAATTGTTTAAACAAAGTGCTACAGACACATTCTCAGAATTGTAGAACTGATTCTTGTGTACATGATGTCCTCATGCCTCTGTTGTGACTTGTAAACCAATTCTATGTGAATGGTGTCTTTCACTGTCTCTGTTGTGATTGTAGAACCAATTCTAGTGTGAATGGTGTCTCTACTGTCTCTGTATGTTACTTCTAGAACTGATTCTTTGTGTATGATGTCTCTCACTGCCTCTGTTGTGATTTGTAGAACCAATTCTTGTGTGTATGGTATCTCTCACTACCTTTGTCAATTCTGTGTTTTATCTTTTGCTGAGCTACCTTCGCTATCCACTGTATCTGATACCATATCCTTGAGCCACACTTCTGATGGTAATATGGTTATGGAGCCGATCCATTAAAATTGTTGTTTCTTGATGACGTTCAGTAACATTTTTCCCTGATGTATTCTTTCCCAAATCGGTCTTTTCTTGAGTCTCCTAGCACTCTTACGTAAACATTTTGTAGGATATGCTTCATGTAGAAAATATTAATGAGTAATACACATGTGTGTCCACTTGCTCAAGTCATGATAGTACTATTAGTAACTCAAACACTAGGACAAATGGCGACAATTTTAAAATGCACACAGGTCACTATGAACACAAAAACAGCATTGTTCAAGACAATATTTCTCCCTAAAATATGCTATCAGTGCCAAACCTGGATACTGTCAAAACAGAAGAAAACTAGTCACAACAGAGATGAAGTGTCAACGAAGAATGATGGGAGTGACAAGAAGAGACCAGCTTAAAAATGAAGACATCAGGAAAAATTTGGGTTCAACTACAGTACTGAATTTCATCAAGAAACAACAAATTAAATGGTTCGACCATATAAACAGATTACCAACAGGTAGTGCACTCCGGAGAGTAATGTTGATCAGATACAGTGGATAGAAAGCAAAAGGCCGGCCACGCAAAAGGTGGACCTCAGAGATAAAAGAGGCGACGAAAGACACTATTTATGAAGCACACACAAAAGCCCATGCTAGAAATCTCTTCTCACCCTGAAGCTGTGAGGCAAATCAGAATTGGAAAAGAGAAAGACAGACAAGGTGCATAGAGAGGCTCGCTCTAGGCGTCTCCTTTTTCGACCTGACGTTGAAAAGCAAAATAGTATTAGAGAATAGAAACTACTACTTGTAACTAATAAACACAACAGGATTAGAGAATAGAAACTCTACTGTAGTAACTAATATACACAACAGTATTAGAGAATAGAAACTACTACTCGTAGCAACTAATAAACACAACAGTATTATGTCTACTAGAAACATTAAAGGTCTTCACCATAACAGAACAAATAAATCCTTCAGTTTAATCTCAACTTGAAGATTACTATTTCCAACCATACACATGTCATTGATGTCCATGTCAGTGGTTAGCTTTGTCATAATAGTACAAATACTATTGAGGTTTGTGTTTGTGAACAATCTCCCTTTAATCTTGCTTGTTCCAATAATACTGTAGTTACATTGATAGTACGGTCATAACTAATTTTCTGTTTCTTGTCTTAATACACAAGTTGGTGCAAAAGAAAGTGATGTGAGACCAGTACATCATGTTTGTTACTTTTGCCTGCTTCGTTTCCTTCATACTTTTTTCTTTCTTCGTCTACTACATATCCTGATGAAACCTTCTTCATCTTCTAATGTTTCCTCCTTCATTATTTCTTTATTTTCCTCTCAATTTCCATTAATCTTTCTCTTCTTAATTTATTCTCCTTCTTTATTCACTTTTTCTCTTAGTGCATCTTTCTTCTTCTTCTCCTTCATTTTTTTCTATTTCTTCTACCTATCGTTCTCTCCAACTTCTTTCTTCTAGTTATGTTTTCTATTATTCTCTTAGCCCTCTTCTTCTTTGCCTTCCTTTTGCTCTTTCATTCCTTTCCTTGTTCTCATTTTATATACTGGGCACTGCACACTCAACAGGTACTTACATAGACTTCAAATAAGTCAAATAGCTCTGTGCCATTTTCAATAGGAGGAACAGACACCTGAACATGTTCTGCAAGTCTGTCATCTCCTGTGTGAGCTGAGAAGCAACATGTGACCATACCAATCGACCTGATCGACTAGAGTTGGGAAAACCTGACATACTTAGAGCTGACTGCCCATTTTGTGGCCCACATTGGATTAGGTGCATGACCAGAGATCGTTGAAGAAGAAGAGTCTTAATCTCATTCTTCTTCAACTTCATCATCACATTCTTCTTTTCTTTCTACATTTTCTTATTTTTATTGTCCTTCCCTTTCTCTTTCTACATTCACTCATCCTTCTCCTTCGTAGATGATTATGGATCTCAGGGATAACAGAGGCGACGAATAACACTGGTTATGACTAAGTGCGCACTAGAGTCCGTTCTAGAAATCTCGTCTTATCTGACGCTGTGAGACAACACAGGAATAGATTAAAGAAGAAGAAGAAGAGTTTTCTGTTGTTGCATCTTGTCTAGATAAACAGAGAATTCAGAAACTATTAGCACATACAACTTTTTTTGGATCACTTCTGTTGTTGCATCTTGTCTAGATAAACAGAGAATTCAGAAACTATTAGCACATACAACTTGTGTTTGATCACTTCTGTTGTTGCATCTTGCCTAGATAACAGATAATTCAGAAACTATTAGCACATACAACTTGTGTTTGATCACTTCTGTTGTTGCATCTTGCCTAGATAACAGATAATTCAGAAACTATTAGCACATACAACGTTTTTGGATCACTTCTGTTGTTGCATCTTGTCTAGATAAACAGAGAATTCAGAAACTATTAGCTTACAACTTGTGTTTGATCACTTCTGTTGTTGCATCTTGCCTAGATAAACAGAGAATTCAGAAACTATTAGCACATACAACTTGTGTTTGATCACTTCTGTTGTTGCATCTTGCCTAGATAAACAGAGAATTCAGAAACTATTAGCACATACAACTTGTGTTTGATCACTTCTGTTGTTGCATCTTGCCTAGATAAACAGAGAATTCAGAAACTATTAGCACATACAACTTGTGTTTGATCACTTCTGTTGTTGCATCTTGCCTAGATAAACAGAGAATTCAGAAATTATTAGCACATACAACTGTTTTGATCACTTCTGTTGTTGCATCTTGACTAGATAAACAGAGAATTCAGAAACTATTAGCACATACAACTGTTTTGATCACTTCTGTTGTTGCATCTTGCTAGATAAACAGAGAATTCAGAAACTATTAGCACATACAACTTGTGTTTGATCACTTCTGTTGTTGCATCTTGCCTAGATAAACAGAGAATTCAGAAACTATTAGCACATACAACTTGTGTTGGATCACTTCTGTTGTTGACTTTCTTGTATACCATGAAGTTGGTACGATGATACGATGATACCATGAAGTTGATTCTCTACGATGCTAATATGATATCTACGGCCTTTTTCGTCTTTATAGACAGGCCCTTTCCATTTGTGCCTAGCCTGGGCAGCGATATGAGAATGTGCCTTGCCCATTTTGCACAAACCTCCTTTCTATGCTACTGTTTAATCAAAGGAAAGACAAAGTCTATACGTTTGGAATCAAACAGGGTTTGCAGAAGATGCCAGAAGATGGAAGGGAATACATCATTAACCATCAACTGCCTTAGGGTCCCTCCCTCCGGATTTTTGGTCAAGGTTTACTCCTCTAGCCCTCTGCATTTCCGTGCTGACCGTCAAGGCAGTCTGCAAACTCGTTAAAAGAACACTTGGCAGTTCAAAATCGAGGAGAGCAGGCTGGAAAGTTGCTGACCGGGAAAATTTCACTAGAAAAAATTTAATATAAACTTCCAACAAAACAAATATCTTCACCATCTTCCACATTACATCGGGGACGTTCGCCGGTGCTACGGAGTTTGAACACTGCAGCTGAGATCTTACTGTGTAAGAAGAGATCGGAGCACACATGCTTACTCATCGAAGTGCAATGATAATAGTCCATTCAATCAATCAACCAATCAATCAATCAATATTAAACTGATTTATTTAAATTGTGTATTGTAGCCATGTACATGATTCTCAGTCTTATATTCACATTTCTTTGTTCGCTTAAAGTTCTTGCTAGAAACAATGTATTTTACTTTTCATAACAGACTCGCACTTACAATGTTCTGGCACCAACTTCCATCATATCATAGAGAATCAATTGGCTCATATTAAGTGTCATGTCGCTATTGACAAATCTCCCGGCTCGACAAGCAAGTCAAGAGATCGACACCCAGGGCAGCCCAGGGCGCGGACAACTGAGTTATGCCAAAGTTATTGCTAGTTGACGTGAGATTTATTGACAAGAGCATCAGTAGTTGTCAGAGGCGGAGCAAACTTTTGATGTAGGGTAGGTGGTTAGAGAACAACGTGAGCTGAAATGTAGAAGAAAATTGTTAAGAGTTATTTTCCCCTGATTTCTTGATTTGTGGCTCGATAATAAGAGCAGTCATCATCATCATCAGGTGCCGTGCCGGATGTGGTAGGCGATCATTGATCTATGCAAATCTCTATCCCTGGTGTTTGCTTTCATTTCACATGTTGATGCTCTTCTGTACCATAAAGTCAGGTTGTCCAAAACTTTCTTTCTCAATAACATCAGTACCAACTCACAATTTTGTATCGTTCCAGTAGAAGCATGAGGTTGCAACTATATTAGTTAAAGTTTAAGCAAAATAATGTATAGTGCTTTCTGTATATATACACATGGAACGAATTAAGAAGTTATGAAATCAGAGCAATATCTGGTCAACCACTAGTATCAACTGCTATAAGAAACAGAAGATGGAGATATGTTGGGCTTACATCGAGAAGAATTTATCACAGAATAACAGGCATTAAAGAGGGAAGAAAAACGTTCCAGAAAGAAATGGCGCCACAGGAAAACCCTGAACCTAAGTTTACTGATAGAGGCTATAACTATCGGTCTCAACGAAAGAGATTGAGCGAGTTATCCAAGATAGAGCGGTATAGAGAAATTACTTGCTTGCCCTATGTAACGATAATGGTATGAGAGATAGAGATAGAGAGAGTAGAGAAGAGAGAGAGAGAGACCTTATCACTGTTTTTGATTTTCCTTTATCTTGTATAGTCAAGACATCGTGCTTTAACCTATACATTTACCCACCTGCCCAGCGTGTTCGTAGCTCGTTGGGCGACAGGTGATAGCCCTCTGTGAGTGCGGACTTATTTCCGCATGCTGGCAGAAAAGCCACAGGTTCTCCAGATTTACGGTGTTCGGGCACCGAACCGAAGGGTTACGATGTCCATGGCACCGAGCCGAAGAGCTGAAAATTCAAGTGTTTCTGGATCGGGAAAAAAACCCATATATATTTATATATTCAAATGTAAGATTTATTATTAGTAAACTATCTGTGACCATAGCTGCATTAGCGTAGTGTTTCTTCAGATGCTAGAGCACATTAGGAAACAATAAACAAAATGGTTCGGACATGTAACCCTGATTACTGTCCAACAGTACATCACAACTAACACTAATACTCAGATACAATTGTTTTCAGTCAAATGTCGCCAACGTAAACCATGGATCTCAGAAACATCAGAGGTAGTACAAAACGTCATATACGAGACTCGCTCTATGGTACTTGCATAACTCTTCGCATACACTGACAACAGAGAGGCACAACAAGACTAGACAGGCAATAAATAATTATATAGAAACAATATGTTCCATATCAGCAAATTATGCAAGTAAACAAAGTAAAGATACCATTTCCATACCATGTGGTCTATGAGAGAATACGCTGTTAGATTCGTATATTTTCTTTGTACAGCAGAACATGTTGGATGATGTGGTCAACATTCCACGGACCGCATTTACTTTCAAGTGTGTCCCAGATCCCCGATTGAGACTAGGTTCACCTGATAGCCATTACTCCCATAACAAATACCTTTTCTTCTCTGAAATTTAAACATCGGATCATGCGCTACGAACCACAACGCTAACACGACCCTCATCTAAGTAAAGACAACACCCCCCCCTCTAACCCCCTCCCCAAAAAAAAAAAACCAAGTTAGATAATTTACCAAAGTCAAATTGCATGCTATATAAACTATTGTTTAGCCTAAAGAATTTTATGAAACAAAGGTTGCAAATGGGACAAAAATCAAAAATGGTCTAGAGCAGAAAAAAACATTATCAAGAAAATTAAATGTGTAGAGCATTTGCTAAAAAGAAAAATAACTCCAAAAAATATGAATGTAAAATAGAAACGGTAAGAAAGAGAGGACAAAATATGTGACAGGGGACTAATGGTTTTAACATAGAAATGTAGACCGTTAAGTTCAAATGTCCTTTGTAAGGTAATTTAGTCTCACTTAACAACCAACTTACCAGGTAGAGATAAATAGGTCACATTCTCTCCCTCCCAAAAACTGGATCCAGTTAAGAAAATTACTGCCATCCTATATTTAAATTGTAGCAAGTGACAAATTTATTGATCTTAAGACTAATCTATTGTCACGGATACAGCTTAGACCAATTCATTGAACAGACACCACGGACAAAGGAGACCTCTGTACTGGATCATGCAGAAGTTGGAAAAAAACATATCCACACTACGCAGAAGGAAACTAGATATCTTGAATAGTTTAACAGACACTATGTATTAACCAAAGACTTTCATGGAATGAATACTCTTTATTGGTTACTTAATCGATGTCAAGTCACTCTGGCAGACCGTAGGTGCTTAACATCTCCTAGCAGATGTCAAATAGTATGCATACTGATAACTTCTGTGTATCGCTGACTACATTGCTCATTCTATGATTCAGGCATCCGGATTTGCCTGTACAACGTGTAGTTTAAAGCTTCTTACAATCGCTGGATACGCCCGTGTTGTGTCTGTGCTCAAGAAACAAAGAATAGTACCACTGTGACCTACAAGTTAAATCGTGGATACGCATGTTGTCTGTGCCGCAAGAAGCAAGAATAGTACCTGTGACCTACAATGCATGTCGTTAGAGGCTGCTAGTGTAGGACCTAGAGAACCTAACCTAGTAAATAAAAGAATCGCAAAATAGGATTTGCTGGTCTATTTGTAGACGCATAACTGACACAACGTACAATAGTCACGTCAGATCACATACAATCACAAGAGTGGTTTAACAAGTGGTCGACATGGAGCGTTCGAAAGAGACGATCAACGGTTATCCTTCTTTCACCCAAATCCACATCGGTTTACAACGCATCGGACAAGAAGGTTCAGGCGTTCAAAGAAAACATGAAGAAGACTTGCGCAACTACGTGTGCTGTATTAGTAAAAATATAGCTATTGAGCTCCTTGCTCTTTTCTCTCTCGTTAGTGCTTCTGCAACAGTTTTCCAGACAAATGTTGTTGCATTAAAGTTGCTAGAGAATTAGTCTTGCTATTGTTTGACTTCAAACGACCCAAAGACAAAGGATTGTCTTCATTGCACCAGGTTTCCCAATATGGCTCCGTCCCTGTCGGCAGAGATGGCATGCCAGCTGCAGAGAGCATTTCTCCAGGTTTCACCATATGGCTCCGTCCCTGTCGGCAGAGATGGCATGCCAGCTACAGAGAGCATTGCACCAGGTTTCCCCATATGGCTCCGCCTATGTCGGCAGAGATGGCATGTCAGCTGCAGAGAGCATTGCACAAAGCACGAAATCTGTAGCTCCAGCAGCAATCCTAGGGATCTCATGAACAAATTGCATGTGACTGGTCCGGGTTCGAACTCCATTACTTCAGTACGACAGGTAAACAATGTAACCACTTTACCATTGATATCCCCTGTTTGACTGTTTGCAGTATTGCAAGACTGTCAACGTTAGCAGAGTATACGAAAAGATACTGGCCACAACACCAGAGCTCATGAAAACTGACGAGGACGGTCCTAAAAACAACAGTAAAATTCGATACATTGAGTCCATCAGGCTGCCGGAACGATGCAAGAGAGAGATCATACACAAAAGAAATAAACGATTCCCATTATCACAGACACTGTGTTTACAGACTGTAGTACCACTTTGTAGGGCGATGTAGAACAGATAGAACGAGAGCCTGAAGAATTTAATGACCGCATAACTATTGCAGTCGCAACGAAGCATTCCAGTTAGGATTATTTTTATTTATGCCTACAACAGAAAAAAATTCTTGCCGTACCGAGAATTAAACATGGGTCTCCCGTATAGAAGCCACGCTCTAATCCATTTGACCAGACGCGCCTTTATTTTCGATATAATATAAAAAAATGTAATAACTGTCCGCATTAATTCCATGAAATGTCGACCTTCAAATGCCATTCTCTTCCATTTAATCAGGAATTTATCATGATTATTTGGATCCATTCTTGAACGTATAAGACTGTGATATGATAATATTTGCAAACTGACACAATATCTTAAACCCCAGTGACATATAAAGTGACAGTTATTGGGAACGTTATAATCTTCCAGAAACGATATACCTGCTTAGTTTACACATATTTCTGACGTCTTTGTCTTTGAGATAACTTTCATGTCAGAAAAACTGTCAAATAAAAATATCCTGGTCGCAGAAGGCCTTGGGGAATATCTGAATATTAAAAATGTCACGAACGAATTTATTAAAATCTGAACAAGATTTCTGTGTGGTAAATTAATGTTAGGATATGGCTTGTAATCCTTCACAGTTTAATAGTTAAATTCCAGAGCGATAGTGTTGATGTTCCTGTAGATGATAAGTTTGTTAAGTGGGCGTATGCCCTCCAGGGGCACCGAAGCCTTCTAGGGGATAGGGGGAGAGATAGTGAGGTTCAGAAGCATTTGTGGGCGTTGAGGCAATTATTGGATGGTGGCTCCTTATAAATGAAATTAATAATATATATTTTAAAATACATTATTTTCGTGATTTTGCGATTGAATAATCATTTAAAATTTAAGTTCTACACTTTAATTCATCTTATGTCCGTCTAACATAATCAATTTTTTCATCAATTTTTATTTCAGTTATATAATTTTTGAAAACTGACCATGTATGACAGAAATATATCAATTGTCTATGTTGAAGAAAAAACAGAACATGTATATATTTCGGGAGGGGCGATGGTGAGAACTATTATAATTAGCGTGGGAGAGCGTTACGAAGTGTATGTCGTGCAAAGTGGGTGGTGGCCTAAAAGTCTGATTTCCATAATTCTTTCCTGAGTCCAAAGGCCCATAAGTTTATAGTTGGCTCTTGTTGAGGAGAGTGTGGTTTGGGGTCCCTAGGTCCGAATGTGGGTAAGCTTTGATATTGTTGAAATCAACAGAAGAAATGGTAAGTGAGAGTTGAAGAAAGAGGGAAACAAAGGGAAGAGGAGATAAGGAAAACAAAAGACGAGCTAAAAAGAAGGTGAATTAGTGAGTGAGAAGTAGGACAAAGAGAGAGAGAGAGAGAGAGTGAGAGAGAGAGAAGTGGAGAGAGAGAGAGAGTGAGAGAGAGAGAGAGAGGAGGAGAAAAGAGAGAGAGAGAAAGGTGGGAGAGGAGAGAGAGAAAGAGTGAGAGAGAGAGAAAGAGAGAAGAGAGGAGAGAAAGGGATTGATAAAGACCGTGAGGAGTTCAAGAAAACTCTAATAGAGATAGATTGTTAAAATTGGAGATAAAGAGAGAGAGAGAGAGAGGGAGAGAAGAGAGAAGGAGGGAGAAAAGGTTGATAAAGACCGTGAGGAGTTCAAGAAAACTCTAATAGAGATAGATTGTTAAAATTGGAGATATAGAGAGAGAGAGAGAGAGGGGGAGAGAAAGAGAGAAGGAGGGAGAGAAAGGGATTGATAAAGACGGGAGTTCAGAAAACTCTAATGAGATAGATTGTTAAAATTGGAGATAGAGAGAGAGAGAGAGAGGGAGAGAAGAGAGAAGGAGGGAGAGAAAGGGATTGATAAAGACCGTGAGGAGTTCAAGAAAACTCTAATAGAGATAGATTGTTAAAATTGGAGATAAAGAGAGAGAGAGAGAGAGAGGTGAGAAGAGAGAAGGAGGAGAGAGAAAGGGATTGATAAAGACCGTGAGGAGTTCAAGAAAACTATAATAGAGATAGATTGTTAAAATTGGAGATAAAGAGAGAGAGAGAGAGGAAGAGAGGAAGAGGCACATATAAGACCGAGGAGTTAAAAACTAATCGAGATAGATTTGAAAATTGGGGATAAAGAGAGATGGGAGACCACGAGAGTTCAGAGAAACGCTAATCGAAATAGATTGGAAAATCTGATAAAGAGAGATAGAGAGAGATAGGAAGAAGATAAAGACCGTGAGGAGTTAAGGAAACTCTAATAGATAGATTGAAAAGAGAGAGATAGAGAGGGAGAAATTAAGACATAATTTAAAAGTAAACAAACATAACTAAACTCGGTAAAATGACATTTTCTTTATCATCCTTCGCCCCCAGGAGGCATAGGTCGCACCCAAGGCCTTCCAGGCCGCCTATCCAAGGCCATCTTTCCAGATCTCCTCCTTGCAGGGTCCTTCTTCTTCCTCGTGTGGCAAGCTATGAATTTTCCTGGCTGTGGTTTATGTAGCTATCTAGTATTTTTTACCGTGTGGAGTAGCTAGCACTGTGTCCTACCTCCTTAGACGCCTTTTACGACATGCGTGGCAGGTAATAGTGGTTCTATTCTGTACACCCCACTTTGGGACCTGGTAACCACTCGGACGAAAATTATATCTAAATCAGATTATTTGTGTCAAAGACAGGATCTATTAATGAGAACAAATTTATTACAACCAAATGTCGAGACAAATCCTCAATCCATACCTAGATCGTAACAAAGATATCAATTGTTGAAGATCAAGAAAACATTGGATCGGAGGAGTAACGGAATCTAAGTAAGATGATATAAAAGAACAGTGCTTATACAAAGAACACATAGCGTCATAGAAGCTTCTCACAGTTATAAGATTTTAAGAAAATGAAAATAGAATTAATATATCCACCAAGGAAATTGGGGTGAGTGAAAAAGATATCGTTGAAGATCAAGAAAACATTGGATCGAAGGAGTAGCTGTAGCTATATAAGATGTTATATACGAGCCCATTGCTTATACAAAGAACACAAAGCGTCAAAGAAGCCTCTCACAGTTATAAGATTTTAAGAAAATAAAACGGAATTAATATCCACCGAGGAAATTGAGGGTGAGTGAAGATTCAAAACTTAAAATGCCGAAATGATATGAAAGAGGGAATGGAGGTACAAACCCAAAGAAGATGACGAAAGGGCGAGGAGAATAACTTCAAAGACTGCCTTTTAAGAGGCTCTTAGATTTCTAGAAGGAGTGACGGGTTTCCAATTCTTCCCACCTCATTAAATTCGGAAAATATGGTTGACCTCTCTATTCTGAAAGATGGGAGACATCGCACAGAAGAAAATTGGACCGTTAATTTTTGCAAACAATGACACGTTGTCAGTATTAGGAGATGCAGGGGCTATAGATGGACGTTCTGGAGAGATTTCTCATGGAAGTACAAAAACCAAATTTATGTAGGATTAATGATGGGGAAATGGCATCTCTGATGGGAACGTCGTTAATATTTTAAGGCAATATCTCACGATATGGACATTTTTTCTTTCTTATTTTTCAAATCCCTTTCATATGTTTATTCTACGGCTTGCTAGATTTCTGTCTTGTAATAGAATTAATATGTTCTTTCTTTCTTTCTGAATATTTTTCTAGAAATTCTCACAAATTTGGAAATATAAATAATAATTCTTTATCAAATCTTTCTGTATGATGTCGGAATGGTTTCAATCAATATTTACATATTCTATTATTTGATTGATTGATTGATTGATTGATTGATTAGTAGGACCATCATCATTACATTTCTGGGAATGGTTATGTGTGCTCTGATAGATTTACTGTGCAGGAAGATCTCAGCGGCAGTGCACGAGCTCAGTAGCACAGGAGAGGTTCCCGATGTAATTATGTATATGGTGGCAAATATTTATATCTTTTAATTTTTATATTGTATTTTGGCAGAACAGTGACTTTGTGGTGTACTCTTATCAACTTGCAAATGCCAAGTCTTCTTTATATGATCAATTTGAACACAGGACCTCCTATCCGTCTCCGATAGAACTAGGAACTCGATCTCACCTACATTAGGATCTGGGATCTCTTGATAAATTTCCCGATCGATCCTCGCTGGAAAAGGACCGAGTTCCTTTGGAACGAGAAGTGAACACGCTGCATCTACGCCACATAGACTCCCCCCTGCCCCTTTCATCTTCTTTATTATTTGCCTGGCGTTTTGAAGGATGTAAATTATAATCCGAACCGAGTCACATATCAATTTTTCCTGATATCCATGAGTATTGTTGCTGGAGCTACGGAGTTCGTTTTTGTCAGTGGTTGTCATTTCTACCGAGATGAACGGGCCATTTAGGAAACACATAAATTTAGTAAATCTATCGCAATTTTTAGAACATTTAGACACCAGAAATAATATTTTTAAAAATTCTTTAGATGTTAGGGAACCTTCATTGGTGCACAGTCTCTAATGGCAAACTGAAAGTATTATTAGTAGAGCACTTACATGTTAGCTCCGTTTACTTACTTACTTTTCCCCTCCAGCTCAGAAACTCGTGCGTATCAGTTTTAATCTAGATCACAGGTTCAAAACTTTTTCGGGCCACCGCCCACTTTGCAAAACATAAATTATTACCCCCCAACACCCCCAGTCCCCGCCCGCCCCTCCATTATAACAGTTTTTGCATTCAAGCAGTTTGATATTTTCAACGTCAATAACAACTTATGATACATGTCGCTTATGCCGTTAAATTATTCCAAAAAGTAGTGGTCAATATGTACTTCATCTTGAAAAAAGGTAATCAATCGCAAAATCACTCAAACAATTTATTTTTATTAATATATGATTAATGTCTTTGTATGGAGCTATCGACCCTAGATCTGCTGAACACCCCCTTAAATTCTTCTGAACTCAATAACACCCCCTCCCTTCCTAGAAGGCTTCAGCGCTCATTTGGGGGCGGTACCGCCCCATTGGGAACCTGTGATCTAGATTATTCTAGATGGTCTAAAGAAATCGATCGATGAGAGAACAAAACAATGACATCGGTAATTCAATTAAGTGATGCACTGTCACAATACACTCCTCAGTTCTTAGTCTGCATCACAGATGACTTACAGAAACCGTATGACTCTCTTGAGATGCAATCGTAGAGCTTCTCTGATCAGTAATTTGTGCTAGCAATGCAGGTTCTGTTATGAAGAGTTGTTGACAAAATACGTCCGGAGGTTGTAGTAGTAGTAGTACGAATCATCATCAGCATGTGCCATGCCGGTTGGATTGGACCATATGTTCCTATAGTGGGCGTTACCGCCTCCCCCAGTGGGCGCTGAAGCCTTCTAGGGGAGCGATAGTGGGTTCAAAGTTTTTTTGGGGAAGTTCAGGCGATCTAGGGATCGGTGTCTCCTTATAGAAGAAATTAATAATATATATTTAAAAATAAACTATCTCCCGAGTGGTTACCGGGGTCCAAATTTGGGGTGTAAAGAATATAACCACTGTTATCTGCCATGCATGTCGTAAGAAGCGACTAAGGAGGTTTGGCTGAAATCGGATGCATGTGTCCTAAGCCTGTAGAGGTCTATGCGTTTAGGGCCTACCAAACCAATGTGCAACGTATACACGTTCTTGGCAAAGATCAAACCTATCACAAAGAGTGATTAAAATGGGTCGTAAAGAACGAACGCAAAGAAGAAAATAAACTATTTTCGTGATTTTGAGATTGAATAGTCATTTTAAATTGAAATTCTTCATTTTAATTCATCTTATGCCCGTTTTACACGATCCATTTTTTAATAAATTTTTTTTCAATTATATAATTTTTTGACATTTGACTATGTATGACAGAAAT